>VWZG01007501.1:743523-769898 GCA_013396735.1 Grallaria varia
CCCCAAAATTCTTCTCTTTGAACACTGAAGTCCTGGAGAGAAGTTAGATTTAAAAGGTAGCCAATTTCCAGTGCAGGACCTAAAGCAACCCAGTCGTAGAGCTGGTAGGCAAAGAACTAGGCAGAAAAACGTTGTAAGTTTTTCTTGCACTTTGATAAAGAGTAGCTTTTATTGTCTGACTGATTTTATGTAGCCAGAGCATAACTCTCTGGAAACTGGGGGGGAAAAACAAACAAGAAAACAAACTAAAACCAATCCAAGGAAAAAAGAGCAGGTGATATGACAGTCCAAACCACAAGAAGTGAGAAATAAAGGTTGACAAAGGTGAATTTGCAAGTGCCTCTCTTCCAACAGAGAATTTTCTTCCACAGTTACAACTACGAGTCTCTAACAAATTGATAATTAGAAAAGAAAATGAAGAAGGAAACAGAAGGAAGCAGGTTCTGACCTAATAACATCAAGAAACAGCACAAGGACCTACAGTCCCCTGTGGCGATGCATAACGTTTGAAGTATCTCACTTAATTACAGCTCTGCTAATTTGCAGCAGTTGCTAAATAAATTTACTGTATCCTGTAGTCTTTGATAACGAAATAGAGGTGAAATGGCATGAGACTTTATTTGTGCTTCAGAGTCTCCCAGTGAGCCAGGGCAGGCATTTGCCCACATGGCTGAGGAGGCACTGCTTGCTTTTGTTTAAGCTCTCCTTGATGAGCACATCAAAGGAGTTTCTCTCAATCGGCATCCCAAGCAGATTCCTCATTTGGTTAATGATGGTGAAGTCCCCTAAAATTAGGCGTTCTTATATTGAGAATGTTGGTGCATAAATCCTTGTCTGCATTTGAGATTTCATTGTCCAGGACAAGAACTGTTTTGCAGGGGTCGTGTGCTAATTTTGCAGTCCCTTTGGACACACCCCAGAGTCACATTTGATAGCAGAATTTGATTGCCAGTAGCAAAAGCTTAACGGTAGGAGTTATGAATGGAGAAGTGCAATTAGGGCGAGGAGAAGAATTGTCCCCCCTGGTCTCTCTCTCCATTTTAAACCAAATTCATTTAAGGTGAAGCTATGCTTCGTTGTTCTGCAGACAGACTCCAGAGGGTCTGGCAGCTGGACTAAGCCAAAATTCATCCTGATGGTAGCACGGTGATCAAAGCACTGTGGAATGGCTGTGTGCTTACCAAATGTATTTCTACAAAATGCTATGTGTATATTTTAGAACCAGAATAAATGTGCTGGCAGCTGAAAACTGGAAGCCTGTTACTGGAAATTATTTTTTGCGAACTGCACTTATCTGGTGGCAATAGCACGTTTTAACATCTGCTGTTGCCCTCCTGAAGCATATGGATTTAGCTATTACTAGGAACTTGATAAGCCCAGTGCCTTCATCAGCTGCTTTTCGAATTGCTGTATCATATGAGGAATTCTTTAGGGAACCAAAGCCATGGTGTGTCATAATCCATTTAGCAAATGACAAATACAAAAGCATTGAAATGTATATATGCAGAGAAGGAAAAAAATGCATCTCCTGGGCTGGATATTTATTGGACTGTGAAAACAGTCTAAAACTCAAATAAAGACCTAGAAAGTATCCAGTATATAAAACCAACAAAACCTCTGTCTATGTGAAAGCAGATGGAGTAGATGATGGTTATGAAATATGTGCAGAAATCTCGATTTATCAATATACTCCAGCTGTTTTACCCTGATGGTAAGAAGCAGCAATAACAGTTAAATCAATCTTATGGCTGATTTGCATTGTTTGACTGAGACAAAGCATCTCAAGCAGAAGCGTGTTCCTTTACCGTTTGTGTCTGTAGAAAGAGTGCATTACTCCTTGTTTTGTATTGTCCACTGCAGAATTCCCAGAGCTTTGCTCTTTTATACCAGTGAAAAAAAGGCATACAAGATTCACTAATTCTTGAGCTGATCATTGTATTTCTTATCTGAGGAAGGCTTTCTTGGATTTTGGACTTAGATGATCCTCAGCGATGCCCTAGTGCTACGTTGAGATGACTTTTAGGAGGTTTTTGTAAGGGAGTCTTGGTTCTCATGTTCTTGCATCCTAATGCTGTCACTTGTGTGGTTTCTTACATTATGTAGAACTATCTGTTTCTTTCTCCTCCCCTGTGCCTCATCAGCCATTTTTAATAGCTATATCATTAACAAGCAGAGCTAATTTCACCTAGAGGCTTTATCACCTCCTCTGTGGACCATTAGCTCATTTTATGTTTTGCCCACTTGCTGCAGCTTCAGTATAGCTTAGGTTATCAATTTTGACTATAAATTCATCTTCTTCCAGTGTTCTTGCTTGGCAGCTCATTGGGCTCTTTTGGGGTGGTCAGGCAAAGACTCCTCCCACTGATTATACAGAGAGTGCCTGCAATGCATTTGAGGAATCTCGACAATAATTTTTACAAATAGGAGGTGTAGAAGGCACATGTTTTCACTTTTTGTCTTCCATTGTCTGTCTGTGTTCTATGAACTTCCAACTTCAGCTTCCAAATCTTGAAAATCTACTGCAGTCTTTTCAGGAGATCTCTTACAGGGCAGTGATTCTGTTCTGTTTTCTGTAAGGCCCTAAATGTTCCTTTTGTCAGAACTGTATAATTTTCACACTTCTCTGCTCATTGCAGAGGTGCTGACATCCAGTAGTTACAATGAGACTACTGTGGAGGTCTGTCCTCTAAACCTTGAGCAGTTCAGCTGCTGCTTTGATGACCAAGAAGAGTGGTTTGGAAGAGTGTCATCAGAGAAACAAACAGTTCAAAGGGGAGAAAAAAGACTGGCTCCAACCTGCTCGGTTTGCTCAGTGTGGTTAGATTGGTCTCCCTTGGCTGGGCACCTCCTGCAGGATTCTGGGAGGAAAATTTGTGGCACGTATGACCGCTGAAATATATATATCGACCCAGGCAGAGCAAATGGGTTTCACTATAAACTCCTAAAAAGTAACGGGATACAAGTCTGCATATGAATTACAAAATAATGCCGTGCCCAATAATAAAAATCGGCTGTGGTACTGCAAGGGTAACTGTGAAGCTGTGGCATCCTATGCGCACACTGAGACAAGAGTGTGGCCATGGCTTTAAGCGCAAGTTGAAATAACTTCCAAATATTTAACAATAGGTCTATGGCAACATTTCATAAAGAGAGTGCTGTGTCTTCCTACTAAACTGATATTTCAATTCCCTAAACAGCCACAGTTGGTGCTGATTTATGAAGACTGACTTGGTTTCCTTTGTATAAGTAATTAGCAATCTGTTTCTAGGTTACTGGATTTATACTTCAGAGGGTTTATATTTCCAAACATCACTTTTTCCTTGAAAGTTGACAATGTGTTGTAACTGTTTTGACTGACTATAACTGTGATAGCTGACCTTTTACCCTTCCAATTCCCTCCCCCGTTCCAGTGTGTGGTGTTTGGATACTGGCTGGGGTTTAATCACAACAAGAGATTTAGGACATGTGAAATGTTTCAAGAGGCGGGTGCAATGCAAAGCTCTCCGTGCAATATGTGAAATGTCCCAGCAAACTCGAATCTACATTCATTTTCTCTAGCTTTTAGGTTGAAATAGGCAAATGAATGTGAAATCACCTGAAATCAATGCCTTTTTGAATGTCCCTTTTCATCCCAGTAATTTTGGAGGTCACAGGATTTAGCAAAGGAAATTGAATCCTATGTAGTATTAAAACAAAAAGAAGACAGAGAAAAGAATTTTAATGATACTTCTAGGAAGCTGTGATAAGTATCAAATTAAAATCATTTATCTATCGGTCCTCAAAGACATCGGGGAGGCAAAAAACTACAGACTCTGTCTCATAAGTATAGATTTAATTTAATAAGGAACAGGCATTCTCAGTATGGCAATGGGAATTAATATCTGAGTGCAATGAACCGTGTTGGGGAACAGCACTTTACATGGATGAGTAACTGAAGGTTCACCTGTGACTCTGTGCATGGCTGAAAAAGGAGTTTGGGAACAACCTTTATTTTAGAGAAGCTTCAGGAATACCTACTCCTTCATGTTGTGTTTCGGGGGGGTCCACTTTAAGAGAGCAGCAAAGTGTGGGTGAAGATCTCCTCCCTTCCCCTTTCCTGCTGTTGCACGTATGAGGTCACCACATTTTGCAGAAGTGCCTTCAGGATCACACAACAGTTACCGGAAAAAAAACACTGTCAGGAAAACAAACACTGTCACTTTACCCTCCACCCTCTTCTGCCCCTTCACATCAACCTAATAGAGGGCATCAGTAGTCATGAATTTGAAGCCCATAAACTCACAGACTTCACTGCCTTGTCCATCCTGAAGGACATACTCTGTGGGGTCATCAGGTCAGGTCCTGAGTAGGTCTGTTTCATGATTAATCATTTCATCTTTTCATCTGACATCTGCATGTTTGACATCCGGGCTTGAGTGCTGATGCCTGTTGATGCTCTTGAAAGAAGAAATGGACTCAGGTTGTGCCAGGGGAGGTTGGATATCAGGGTTTAAGTTGGATATTTCTTGGCTGAAAGGGTGGTCAAGCATTGGAACAGGATGCCCAAGGCTGTGGTGGAGTCACTGTTCCTGGAGGGATTTAAAGGACATGTAGATGTGGCACATGTAGATGGTTTAGTGGTGGCCTTGGCAGTGCTGGGGGAATGGTTGAACTTGGTGATCTCAGAGGGCTTTTCCAACCTAAATGATTTTATGAGTCTGTGATTGCCTCAAACTTCCGTGCTTTCTCCAGGAAATCCTCATTCCAGACCTTCCCAGCGTTATCTGTTTGTCCACGCACCAGTTCCCGTTTTCACCCAGTAGAGGGAGAGTTAAACTTGAAGACACGTTGATGTGACAAGTTGTCCTGTAGTATTAGAACCAAAGGCATTGATCTCAATATCAGCATAAATGAGGCTAAGACATAATTAATTAACTCCGAGTGAATCAGAGTTGCAGTTTTACCCAGCTGGTATAAAATTTGTTGTGATCCTTTGCCACAGATCGTGAATCTACTAAGAATTGGATGTCTTCAGGTGTGCTTATTTAGAGTGACAAGTGGCTCTTGTGAACAGAATTACTCAGTACATGCCTGAAAATCTATTCAGGAAATAATGCTTAGTGAATGCTAGAACTCTGCTTTAATTCATGATACAATTTGATCATTCTCTGAAAACATTGACTTTTAAAGAGGTTAAAATCAAACTAGAAGGTAAAATGCTTCGGTTATTTAAATATTAATAGCATAAAGTGATTATTGTGGCACTAATGCATTGATGTCCATGAAGTAACATTTGCCAGAAACTAAGAAACCAAGCTCTGCTATCACCACTACATGAGATGGAGCCCAGCATTCCTGGAGAAGGCTGAACACCTCCCATCCCATGGGGAGCAGGGAATTAATTCTTCACTTTGCTTTCCTTGAGAATATAAAAATAAATATATTGATTTTTACCTATGCTGTGTTCCTATTCAGCTAAAAAAGTGTAGCAATAGGCGCTCCTGTTGACATTTACATTTAACAAATGTTTTTCATGTCAAAGTTAGCAGCCCAAATGGCTTGTTGCAGGGCTGCATTCAGAAGGATGTCATAGGGGCTGTATCTTCTCACACTCTGACTTTTAACTCAGTTGCACAACTGATACAGATGGTTCCTCCTCTTCTTAATATCTTGGGCAAAATCCTGATGGTGTGTCTAATAAAAGGGGAATTACCCCCCCCCCCCCAAAAATGTTCTGTCCCATTTACTTTGCTACAAACAATAAAATAAATATGGCAGAATATTGCATTTCTGCCTGGTTATTTTCTCTGCTGAAAATGCCCTCCTTCACGGACAAGCCTGATTATGTTTTGTCAATGCCTCTTGGAGCTCGGGCAGGGAATGGTCGTGTGTGTGCCCGTTTTACATTCACTGTGCAGAGAATCAGCCACCGAACTGATGGGGGAAGGAAGATGCTTATTTAGTTCGACTCCTTGATTAACAACTGGAACATACTGCCTCCGCTTTCTGCTTTGTCCCATATTTGTCCTGTGGCTTTTGTACAGCGTTTTTCTCTGTCTGTGCCTGCCATCCTTCATCCTCCGAAACGGGCAGAGTGGGGCTTCATTTCTTTCACTCTTTTTATGTCTTGCCTATTAAAAATGTGATGCCTCGTTGTAAGACTTGCTGCAATGGAGTTCCCTTGTTAGTTTCTATCCCAAGGTCAATGCCCAATATTGTTTGTCTGCTGTGGGAAAGATGACATTAAGTCATGGAATTACGTACATTTCAAACAGTAACTACAACTCTGCTCTTACTCTGCCTTTGGCCTCCCTTGCAAATGCTTAAAAAGGTTTGCCTTGGCAGGAAGAATAATATGAAGAATGGAATATTAGACAGAGCTTCAAATTAGGGGTAGCACTGGGCATATTGAAGTTTTCCCTTTCATAGGAGCACATTAGTAAAGAGTCAATTATTAACTCTGCTACTTGATTTATTCCAACATTTTGAATGTACTAGAGGTCAATGTATTTAAGGCTTTTTTTTTTTTTTTTAATTATTACTACAAGAAAAAGCTAGGTTCTCAGAGGGTAAGTAGATTATAATAGAGCCCAGCTCCTGGGCCCGTGCACTAGCATATCAGTAGGATT
The DNA here is from genome assembly GCA_013396735.1 of Grallaria varia. Classification (NCBI taxonomy): domain Eukaryota; kingdom Metazoa; phylum Chordata; class Aves; order Passeriformes; family Formicariidae; genus Grallaria; species Grallaria varia. Next base: position 750,132 of record VWZG01007501.1, read on the forward strand.
TATTGTAACTCATACCTTCAGAGAATAAGAATTAAGTGTAATTTTCTCTTTTAGTTAATGAGATTATATGCTGCTCAATGGGTATTTTCAGTGTGATTTGATGGTGAATTCTTACTGAGAGATCCAGGTCTTAGCTTTGTCAGTTTGGTTTCTTTATTTCTGACCACTTCTTTTTGTGCCTTTCCAATTTAAGGTCACATTCCCAGTTTGATATGATAATTCATCATCAGATTCAGTCTCACTGTCTCACTTGTAAGAATATTAAGCTGTATAGTTCCAGAGAAAGCTCACTGAAGAGCCAAACGAAGACAGAGAGTTTGCAAAATTTCAGTTTTATTTGAGAGTTAAACAGGTGAATTATCTATTGTCCCTGGAAGTGTTCAAAAAAACCATGCAGATGTGGTGGTTAGAGACATGAGTTCGTGGTGAACTTGACAGTGTTGGGTTGGTGGTTGGGCTCAGTGATTTTAGGGGTCTTTTCCATCCCAAACAATTCTGCGATTCTGTGATGATGTGATTTTATACACCATAAAATGGAGTGGAATGAGGCACCACCACTTTCACTGCTGGGATGGAAGCTCAGTGTGTAAGTGAGCCCAGGAGTCTCTAGAACATGTCATTACAGGATGCACTGTTTATTAAATTAACTTTTGTAACCTTAAAGGATTTTTATTTGCCTGATTTTATTAAGGTGCAATGATGAAGAAAGCTTGAAGTAATTTAATTTATTAACTGATTTACTATTTACTCAGAAAGTGAACTAATAAGCTTATCTATTGAAATATCTAGATTTATTGTCCCTCAGTTGGAACACACACAAACCAAAGCAGTTGCAGAATTTGCTGTATCTGCTGTCAGAGCATGAAATGACTGCTCAGGCAGAAGAAGGCATCAAACTGATCCTGTGTCTTGTTTAGGCACGAAATGGGGAGAATGCAGCAGGAAAAAAAATAAAAAAATTACTTTTAGAGGTTTTTTTCATATATAAGTTGAGAACCAGTGTTGCTTTTCCTTTCCTGTAAGTCTGAAACACGTAATGTCCTTACTGCCACTGAATACCAAGTCACTTTCTAACTTAGGTCCAGATCATTTTTTGATGGATAATGCCCCTCTGTGTGTAACGGGTAAACCTCAGTCTGGTGATTTTTTGGAAACAAAAGGTTTGCAAAAGATTTCTGGGTTCCTACTTAGGCAGGTCCTTGGAGTAAGAGATAAGTAGAAAACATCTGATAATAATAACCTTGTTCTTCAAGATGTCCAATTGGTAATGTTGATGTGATGATTTGTGTTTGTCTGAGGATAGATTTTTTGGGGGAGAAGAGGCAGCTATTGAGGACATGGGCAGAAAATATTTAATTTAAATTTATTTTTTCCTTTGGCTGAGGAGTCTCCATGAAGGCTTTGGTATTGTGACTTTTAAGATCTTTGAACCACACCTCCTAGTGCACTTATTTTTAATTTTTTTTAATTTTGTTTTGTTTTATTTTCAGATACAGATATATTATTAGACAAATAATCCATATATTCCTGCAGTTACATGTGGAGTTCAATTGCCAGAAGCATTTTAGAACTGGAAATATCTTTACACTGGCTTGTTTTGTCCTAATACCTGTTTGGCCAGTCTTTGACAATCTTAGTGGTCCAAGAAACTGCAATATTGTCAGACTTAAAAGTCTTCTACCTCTTGATTGATTATAATGTATAAAGGAGAAATTGATTTTTCTTCACAGTTGTAAAAGATTTTTAGAAGCCTGAAAAGGCTGTTTTGGGAATCAGTATATTATTAGAAATATTCTGACAATCTATAAGTTATTTGTTTGAAGTAAATATTGACCTGCCAGATAATGGGGGTTCTTTGTCTTCAATTGTGACAAAAATTCCAGCATTGAGGTAAGAACGAGGCTTATCTGTTTTCCTGAGTCAGAACCTGGATTAAAGAGAAAAGTGAGAAAATTACTGTAAATACGTAGTAGAAAACATATTCCTCATGAAAGATTTAATTTAATTTATTCACTGGAGACACCAGATTGTCTCAACTGAGGAAGAGATGAGGTCTGCTTTTTAGAATTTCTGATTCTGCCTTTGCATTTTAACTTTAGCCTGAGAATAGAACTGGATGAAATCTCAGAATCTCAAAAATCCACCTTCTTTATGGGCTTAAATTACCCTCATCTTGCAGTTACTTGAGGTGACTGTACTTTTCTGTACCACGAATTCTCAGAAGGGAAGAAAGAAATCTATTGATTCTGACACAATAAGTAGACTTTTCATTTTGCTGGATTTGAGTCCTCCTAAAACTGTAGGCTGGATCCTCACCTAGTGTTATTTAGCATTAACTTCAAAGGAGAAAGAAACCTTAACTTGCAGCAGGTAAGGATCTTCCTTCAGGATAAGAGTAGTATCTTACAAGCATCCAAGATGCTTCAATTTAAATATTACATTGCGCTGCAAATGGAAAGTTCATCATGTAAATGGGAGGTGCAAAAGGAAATGCAGGTCGCTGCTTGAGAATTTTACAAATAATTTAGATAATTATTTTGTGCTGGAGAAGTTAATGTCAGGATTGTATAGTGAATAAAGTGGTTTCTTATGTTGTTAACAGGCTTATGTCACAGTTGTCAGCTCAAGAAAAGTGCTGAGCTAATGGTGATGTCCCCGTTATCAATAGTTATTATTTATTACGGCTGTCACTGCGAATGGTGCGTAACAAACATGAGTCAAGACAGGTTTTCCCTGGTAAGACTTGGATGAACTCATTAAACAAACCCTGCCTGAGCCGGAAATTGAAAATAAGAAAGGGAAATGGAAAAAGAGAGGGCAGGCAGAGTCAATAAAATATCGTATATGGGCAGGTGAAGAAGCTCTGCCTGAGCCTCCGTGGGGACTGGTGACAACACAGGTGAGGGAGAGGAGAAAGGAAGGAGCAAAGGTGCTAAACCAGGATAGTGATGCTCCTTCACTGTGTCCAGAACTGGCTGATGTGTTACAATATGATTCCCTTATTAACTATAAACAACAACAAAAAAGGTGTTGTTTCAGTTTGCAGGAACAGAAAAACACCCCAAAACCAACAAAAAAACCTTCCACTGCTCTCTGATGGAAAAAAAGAATGTTCATATTGCTGGTGATTTAGCTTTCTTATTGCTGGGTTTCCTACAGATACTCTTGGATTCATCAGCTGAAAGCTTTTGGGAACTGAGGTTCCCAGAGGCATTGTTTGGAGTAATCATCAGACTCCGTTCTCTTTCTTCAGAAATTGCTGTGCCCCATATAATTTTGAGTTGATTTTCATGGAGAAACTGCTCTTGAAAAAGACTGTGAAATTAAAATCTTATTATTATTCTGAAGTAATTTCTGAACGATGGTGACTTCATTAAATAGATGTAAAGCAAATTAACTAAAACCAAATATTCTTGAACGTGTATGACTGCATGAAGTCATACATGTGCAATTCTGAAATAACATTGTCTGCCATATTCCCTATGAAGATAAATCTTATATATAGAAGTAAGATGGGTCATCAGAACAATTATAACTATTAGAATTCATTATCTATTGTCCTGGAGAAAAAAAAAATTGCCAATCCTTTAGAATATAATTCCCTCTAACTGCATAGGGGTTGGGAAAGTTTGACTGTTGGACTCCACTTCCCTCGCAGAAGTGGGAGGATGCTGCCAGAATTCACGGTGTTTAGGGAAAACAGGTTTTTTAAGAGGGCTGGCCGCAGCATATTTGAAGGTGATTGTGAGTTCCTTTTCAAAAGGCCCCAGGGAAGCTCATGAGGGACTTTAAATAATTCACATGGCAAAAATGCATCCAGAGAGCTTGAAGTCAATAAAGCCTCCAGCTCTTTATACTACTTTGTGACTGAGTCCTAGTAGATTAATTCAAGCTCTCAGAGGCAAAGACACCATATTCTCAATGTGCCTGGGTGCAAATGTGAGATACCATATGGGACTTAGCCCCAAGAGGGAGGACACAATAAACCCACAGCCAGAAAGCTGAAATAAGAAGTAGCATTGGTTTCTTTGGCATAAATAACACTTTTGCTCCCCTGCATTTCATGAGCCTACATTTCTGATGTGAATAATTTCGAGTAGAAAAAAGTGATAGAGTAGAAAGCTGTGTGGGATGGAAGATAAATTTAGGTCTGTAATGAGGGACAGTTTGAATTATGAGCCCAGTGTATCAGCTGTTAAAGACATTTTTCTTTGCTGCTCAAAATGCAGAAGTTTTGAAATGTTTTCTACCCAGCACTATTTCTTGCACTTGCTGTGGATGTTACGGGTTTCTTAAAAGGAAAAAGTCTGCAAATAATGTAAAAGGCTTTAAACAGAACACATGAATGGTTTCCTACAGCCTATACTCAAGGGAAATGAAATCCAGCTCTGAGCAAGCAGTTATTTTATGTTAAAAATATAACATTTCAGCAGATGCAAAGAATGTACAAGACAAATCTATGCATAATTGAACACAATTCCTCATTTTTGTTAAAATTAACATCCAATTTTGTTGATTTTCACAAGCTTGTCCACATTTACTAAGAAAAGAGGCAACTTTGTGACTAATTAAAAACCTAATTGGAAGATATGAAGCCTGTTTATCCATGGATACAGTTTAGCCAAGTTAGAGATGCTGAATCTTTGAACACATATGTAAGGCTTTCATGTTCCCACTGGTTATGTCAACCACCCATTTACCTCCCAGTTTTTGGAGGAAAGAACAAACCCTGAGACAGCCCAAAGAATTAGGAAATGTGGAAAATGTGACCACTGCTTGTAATTTGGGATACTGGTTTTTATTAGGGAACTTCTTAACAGGTGGTGCTTGTTTAAAGTGGAGGCAGAACTGGAGTTGTTCAAGGTGTTCAAGGCCATGTTGGACGGGGCTTGGAGCAACCTGGGCTAGTGGAAGGTGTCCCTGCCCATTGCAGGGGGTAGAACTGGAGGGTCTTTAAGGTACCTTCTAACCCAAACCATGCTGTGATTCTGTGGGTCTATGAATACGAGTGACTATTCCATGCTCACAGGATGCAGGTGAAGAAGCAGGAAAAATGGTGGCATGGCTTAATAAAGAATGGCCTTCAAGAAGCAGAGTGGAATAAATTTCATATGCAGTTTTGGGGAAAATTACTCCACTAAATTCTCTCCCCAATTATTAGTAAATTAGTAATTATTCCCACTCAGGTGAGCTGAAGTTTTCAGTGTAAACGTTCTTAGCTGAACCCTGTACAACCCTGGCTGACATATGCGATGAAACCACTTCTAAATAGCTTCAAGAAGGGTGTCTAGGCAAGTTAAATTTATTAATCTTAGTGGAATTTTTCCCATCATGCATTCTTTTCTATTGCCCCCCATTTCTATAACTGTCAACTTTTCCAGTTATCCTGTGGGTTTTTTTTGGGAAAGGAAAAAAAACCCAGTGATTTGACCCCTACCAAAAGGCAGCACCTTCTAGGAGGAGAGTACAGGGAAATTCCCTTGTAACAGAACTCCCTTTCCTGTTATAGAGACATTCCCTATTAAAGCCTGTCAGTGTTGTTTCTTATGCAGCTGGGAAGATTTCTTATTAAGTTAGTAAGTAAATATATGCTCAGCCCTGAGATGTTCAGTACAGAATCCACTCTCCTACAGAACACCACACTGGATATCCCAGAAAAAGTCCAAAAATATCACATGAAACAGAAGTGTAATAGTCTGTCCTCTGCGTTATGTCTTCTGCTACTCTCTAATATTCAAACATATGTTAAAACTAAGGGATGACTCTTAAACCACTCTCAGAATTTACTAAGAGCAACTGCTATGGCTCTACATAATTTTTGTATTCTTACTGTTGGACAGCCTTACAGATGTCCAGTCCTTATTTTGGTCTGTTAAACTGCAAGTGGCTTTGTTTGGCTTTCAATAATGCTCTGAAACTGATGCTGTCTGTTGGTTAGAGCTGAGCTGGGCTCCTCTTGTGCTTTTAGGAAGTCCCGTACATTATCCTTCAAGTGACTGTTATCCACCGCCTGCTTCATAAACCCTTTTAATAATTAAATAATTTAGTAATAGGACAAATTCATTTGCTTTGTGTCAGGTTCCCCTATCTTTTTGTCCCGCATGCTGGAGAGGTAGGGAAGGGAAAGCAGAGAAGAAGGAATGCAATTTCATTTTAACTTCCCACCAAGCAGTGCCAGGAAGATGCTGGAAGGAGTAGAATCATGACTGCCAGAAGCCCCACAATCTTCTTCCTCTGTCCTGAAGCTTCAGTGTGAATGTAACATATTGGTGGGTCAGGTCCTCAGACCAGCTGGGAGGTGGCGTGTTCAGAAGTTGTCACTGGAACTGAAAGACTTCCCTGTCTGATTGGCTCTGTCCATCCATCCACCCACCCACCCTTCCATTCCCATCTCCTTATGGTGTCAGCAGATGCTGAAGTGAGTCACAGCCTCTTTCCCCCTCGGAAGGCACAGTTGTGCTGCTGAAGGGATGCAGAGAGCACTCTCAGCACAGAGGTCTTTAAAGGCTGGCGTGGGCAAAAGAGCCCACAGAGCATCCAAAACTGGCCACAAAGGGGAGAAGGCTTGAGGAAGTTATTGGTGTAAAGCTGGGAGGGTAACAAGTTGATTTGTTCCCTTTTGGGAGTGAAGGCAAACCCCACAACTCAGGGATTGGCAGGATTGTAGGACTGAAAACTGAGGCCACCTTTGGCTCCATCTGTACTGGATTCAGTGACACAGCATCTGGCGCTGCTTCTCACAGTCTGGGAAGCTTGGCTGCTCTGGGTAGAAAGATGAAAGTTAAAAATACCTAGGCTATCAATGAATTTCCCAGAAAACCTACTCTCATGCCCTGCAGGGAGTAAAGGAGCCAGGAGACACCAAAAATGGAACACTTAATTGGCACCAGACTGATAATTGTGACCAAGGAATATTAAGTCAAGTGTAAGAGAGCAGGTTGCATGAACGTAGTGGCCTTCATTTCAATCTTTTCATAGTCAAGAGACCTTTAAACAAACAACAAGGAGAAGGCTAAAATACACCTGTCATGTCTGAATACTCGGGCATGAAATCTGAACTGGAAATCCTTTATGTGTGAAAAAGTCAATGCCCAAATTGCCTGTTAAGAACAAGCCTGTGTGCCCTGGTGCCAACGCAATACTCAGAAAGGAAATCCGAGGGAGCTGGTGATTCTTAAACATCAGAATGCAGAGAAAAGTGTTGGGGTCAGTATTAGTTGCTCATAATTGCAGACCACTGAGAGTTACAGGATTCTGAATACTGATTCATCAAAGCTGTATGTAATGAAATCACTGGACAGGAATTTATTGTAGACCACCTAAGTTCTCTAAAGAATGACCTAAACTACTATAAAAACTGTGTTACACTGAGCAATTTTAGCTGAGGAATATTAATTTGACATAGCAACAAAACCCACTTAGTTCTCAAAACATCAGAAATACAGCACAGTCTGTAGCAAGGGAAAAGTTTATATTCTCAGTAAAAATTTAATCACTAATTTAAAATACAAACCCCCTGCAACAAACCCATGATTATTGCCTGGTCAGGTTTGCTTTGTGCAAAGAATTTGTGGACAACAACAAAATGTGGGAATGCTCAAAAGCCAAGGAAGTGGGGCACTACAACAGGCATTAACATTAAAAAACATGTGATACAGGACATCTTAAAGCCAGATTTGCCTTCCCCCAAGTCTGGGGCTCATAGGAAGGGGAGGACTGCTTGTGCTTTTGTGAAGAAAGAGGAGAAAAGACAACTGATGATGCAGAAGATGAAGCAGCAGCTCATGTCAGATGCCAAGGAACTGCAAATGGTGGTGGCAGGGGCAGGGACAGGTTGTTGCTCCATTTGGGAAGGAGTAGTCCTCCTGTCCAGGCAGAGCTGGAGAGTGGAAGCGGCAAAACAGACGTCAGTCCTTACATAGGTAGGGTGGATAGATGGTCAGTAATGAGAGGGACCTACTCTAGGGTGGATAGATGGTCAGTAATGAGAGGGACCTACTGATCCCACCCGAAACAGTGTGAGAATGAAAACCAGGCTGCAGGTCCCTCGTCCTTTGTCAGCTGCAGGCTGCTTATCCCTGCTGTACAAGGTGATGGAGCTTTCCTTCTCTTGAAGATGGAAAGAAAACAGGAAAATCCTAATAAATTAACAAACTGAGGTAACATATCATAAGCATTAAAGGAGTTAGACAAGGGGCCTCCTGAATCATGAATGTTTGCTAATAACCGAGTCTGGATTCCAGAGTTTGTAAGATTCCTAACTGCAATATTGGAAAGGCCTAAAACAAATTAAATGGGGAAATGTATCACATCAGTCTGTTGGTTTATTCTAGACAAAAGAACATAACTGGCGAGATATGGAAGCAGACTCCATTGGCAAAGGACTAAAAGAAAAAAAAAAACCATTAGATTAATGTGAGTATAGCTTCAAGGAAGTTTGAATAAAACAAGACCATATTTTATTTGACAGAATTTCAGGTCTAGCCAAAAAAATCTGTTTGTGATAGAGAAACTTTGATCCTCTCAAAGCGTTTGACATATGACTGTCTGGCATTTGAATAAAAGAAACTTTTCATACATAGACTGAACAAAGACCATCAGATGGATTAATAACTTTATAACAGAAATATCTCAAGTCAAGTTCTCAATCAGGAGATGTCATTAAAGAAATTGCTTCTCGTGGGTTACGGTCCTACATCCAACTACCTAGATGTTGTGAAATCATGGGTGCAGCAGACAGACTGCTGGGTTATAAATGATGTTGGTATGATCTGAGGTGCCTGGGAAAATGGCCACAATTCACCAGAATATGTTGTGATATATTTTAGATGTAGTGATACATTTGGAAATACAGAAATCAATTTTTCCTGCAGGATTTGAGAGTCTCCTGGAGTGCAGAAACCTAGAGAAGATTTAAGAGTTTTCTCAAGAAGTCTTCTCAATTTTCATTCAATGATTTTTCGACAACAGACTGCAACAGAGCTCCTTTTCTGCTTTGTTTTTGATTTTGTTTTGTTTTGGTACTCATGAGAAATGTTCAGTCATCAATGAGTTCTTGAGAGCTTGGGGTTAACTCTCCAGACAACATTTTAAACAGCTTTTGTGCATTGGATCTTTAGATTCTCTTAGCTCTGAAAAATTCTCAAAAGGAACTTTTCAAAATTAGTTCTCCCTCACTCTACTCTGTTGTGCTTCTTGGTATTTTGTTAAATTAGTTATTTGTGTATAAGAGAGAAGAAGGGAAGACTGGCTCAAGAAAATTGTACAGCTAAAGAGAAGCCCCACTGAATTACTTTCTTGTGTTACTCTTTATGCAAAATGGGGCTGATGGAGGAACAGCAATTTGGCAGCCTCTTACAGCAGCCTGTAGGAACCATATTGAAGTCAAGATCAGTCGAATTGCATAAATGACACTTTTCTTTCCACAGAGAGATGATGGCATTGTTCCTTACAACCCATAAAAAAATTACCTATGTACTATGAAAAGAAAAAAGAAAAAAAGAAAAGAAAATTAAAGCCCGTATGTCATTCAAGGAGAAATAATACTTACTGTAAGAAAAGTAAAATAGGGGATACCAAGCCTAGCTAAATCCTAGGCAGATGTGAGAGATTTTTGGCTGGTAGGCGAGCTTGACTCATATCTGCTTCTTATGGAAATTGTATTTATACTCCATCAGTCCCTTCAGGTGTTCTGGTAGACTTATTCCAATAATTCTGCCATTATAATAAATTTGGTGAAATCCTATTGTGTCTCATTTTTCTTGCTGAGAGATGCAGAATTGGGTAGTTATTGTTCAGTGGTGAGCTACCAACTGGATCTCTGTTATAGTTAGAAGGAAATTTTTTTTCCTCGCTTCCTGTACTTGCACATTAAGGCTGAGACATTCAAAGGAATATGACAGTCAGCTATTCAGCTTGCAAACCTGTGGGAGTGAAATGGGATCGTTTATGCCTTTAATCTATAAAGGAGATCTAAATGGGTAGCCCAATGGGAACGTTATTGCTGAGATATCCTGAAAAGACAAGAACTTCCAAAGGTGTTTTGCAGTTATAACCTGCCATTGCCACTTTTAATTGCTGCTGTTCAGCATTATGTGGGGGCTCATCCAGTGAAACCACATCAAGTCCTATGGATATGGCAATTCTTCAAGCCAGTGCTCAGAGCATCTGATAAAGCAATGCTGCTCTCATGCGGGCACAAATTTGAAGCACCTTTATTGATTGCAAGTGCTCCAAATTGAAACTTGGTCACCTGATTCTCATTTTGCTAATTCTGGAGTGGTACAGGCCATTTCTCTTTTTAATTTCTTTGTGTTTGAGGGATTTAGGGTATTATCTGGTTCATTTCAGTGGCAGTGATTTGCCTCCACAGCAGGTAACAGGTATCGATACTAGAACAGAACCAACAAAAATCAGGGGAGCTTTGATTTCAAGCCAGCATCAGGAACTGATACTGTGAGGCCTGTGAAGACAGAAGCTATAAAAAGAAAGAAGGAAAAAAATAAGGGGGAAAACAAGGGAAAAAACAAGGAAAGAAAGAAGGGAAGGAAGAAGGGAAGGAAGAAGGGAAGGGAAGGGAAGGGAAGGGAAGGGAAGGGAAGGGAAGGGAAGGGGCTAAAAAGCCTCAAAAGTTTGTTGATATTTTTAAAAGAGGGTAATGCTTCAATATTGTGTACAATTTCATCTGATCTTGCCAATATCTTAATTCAGTGTTTAACTCTATTTCTTTGACAGTGCAATCCTGTAGAAAATTATGAGATTGCAGCAGGTAAAACTGGATGTTCAGAGCAAGCAATTTTTATCCTCTCCCTGAGTTCCAAAATAACCAGTGTCAGCCTACCACAATTGTCTTTGCTGCTCCACGCAGAATGCTAATTAAGGATGCAGACTTATCTTTTCCTGACTATTTCTTTATTCAAACATTGAAACCAGTGCTAATTAGTCTGGCTATATAAAACCCACAGTCTCCAACTGGCTTGCTGACCGCTCCTTTTACTTCCTGTGCAAGGAACTATTTCTTGCCTTGATTTTAGTGTGTGCATGTGCATAAATGTGACTTTGCTTCCAAATAATTGTTCCAATGACAAAAATCTTCACTCCAGTGATTGCCAGAGATTCCCCTGTGTACACAGCTCTGTTTGTTCTGCCCAGATATGGAAATGTGGCTGTACAAATGTTTTAGGGGATGTTTAGCTCTCCTGGTGTCGGAGTTGGACTGGGCTACAAGTGGGGAAGGGGAGATGAACATTAGAGCAAATTAAGAGAGCAGAAGCTGCACAAAGGAGAGAGGGAGGGATACAAAAGTCAGGATGAATTGGTTGTCCTATAGTCTCATTTGACCTCTGGAGGTGACTCCTCTGATGTGGGCTCAGTTGGAAGTCCATGCCAAGTGTACCCCATTTCCATCTGCAGCTGCCCAAGGGCCACGCTGGCTTTTGAGAATCAGTACCTTTGAGGATCAGTGTCTTCTGAGGATCAATGCATCCTCTGAGGATACTGGTGACAAATGCAAGAGATTTGGTGAATTGGTTGCAGTGACTAATTCTTTCTTCCCACCTCCTTCCCTTCCCCTCAATGGGAGTCCTTATCACAATCACTTAATATTTTATGGCTATCTTATGTGAGGTCTGGCAGTCAGTATTGGGTGTCCTCAAGCCTTTCCTTATTAACTGCTCTTTTGTACTATTGGGCATATTTTTAAACATCAGATTTTTCAAACTTTATTTTTAAACATCATTCTTTCATCTTTTCCTCCAGGTTTGTTGCCTGAACTTGACATTTTGTTTAAGCTTTTCTTTTCTTACTCCAATTCTCTCTACAAAACAAACTGGTTCAGAACATGCCTTATGTTATTATTATTCACTGGATACCAGGTGCTTTATAAACTCTAGCTTCTGGCACTACCCTGCTTTTCCAGAGCCCTTTTCCATCACCTATGTAACGCCACAGTGTAATTGGTTTCCAGCTCACTGCACATCCCTCTCACACATGCACAGGCAGACACACACACAAAACACTTCCCTCCCTGCCCAGGCTGAACATAAGAAATCCAAGCCCGCAGCAAAGCCGTGCCTGTTAGAGCCAGTGGACCTGGCACTGACGGGTATATTGATTTTCTACAACTTCCAGGGAGGTAACAACAAACATTTTATCATCGATTGTACAGTGTGTTCCTCTTAAGTCCCTCCTGCACGCTGCAGCCCAGGCTCTTTGCTCAGTGTGGGACTGCAGATTGCCTCTTCATTTCTGGAATTCAGGACCTTACCTGGAGTCTGAAGAATAATGCCTGCTTCTGCTGGAAATGCAACAGAGAGTTTGAAAAACACCTTTTATTTTTAACGATTCTTACTTGGAATCCATTGTTTTGCTACATGATTTTATTTGTAATCTTTATTGTAGTTATCCTCAGAACTCATATGACATAGGACACCACCTTTATCCTCCAATTTATGGTTAAAAAAGGGTCTTCAAAGTTATACAAGCATCTGATTCCAGTGGGAAAGCCCGTTTAGGTTTAAGCTTTAAGATCTGGGATTAAATTATGTTTGGGGGCAGAACAGCAGCCTGTAGCTATAGGCTCAAGGCTACAACTAACATGTCCTATTTTGAGTTTTCTGCCTTGTCAGTATCTTAAAGCTGTACATCTACACCACAGATAATTTCTAAAAAAATTACCTTAAAATAATTTATATCATTAAACACCTAAATTTTCCCATGTCTGTTGAGTCTTTCTGCTGCAAGATAAGAAATTTCTCTGGATATATGCAGAGAAGAAGGAGGCACCATATATATAATAAATAATTCATCTTCTTCCTTCTAGAGAGCAGTCTGAGGCAGTCAGGAGATGTGTGGGTTAAAGGAAGACCATTTCTGTCAAGTACTTCATCAGGAAACAGTAACAATCAGAAATTAATGCTTTATTTTTGCCAGCCAAATATTAGCACATTTATTGCTCTTCAAAATTATTATGCAAAGGATGCAATAATTGTAACTAATAAAAACATTAAAAGTAATGCGCCATGGTGCCTATTACCTTGATAATGATTTTTGGTGTCAGAGACTCTCTCCATATTGCTTTCATGCAAGTCCACATCTTTGTTTAGTTGCAGTCTAAACTGAAAGCGAAATATTTTGCCAAGAGATGAAGTCACTCTAAGAGGTGACCACATTAGCCCTGATTTATTTGAATAAACACATAGAACAATAGCTGAGAACAAACTTTTTTTTTTTTTTTTTTTTTTTTATTTTTTTTANTAGCAAATGTAATTATCCCGCAGAGTTTTTCACGGAGAGTAGTTGCCCTTCATTTAAGGCAAAGTGAAAACACCGAGGAAATTTTCATGATGGATTTTTTTAAAGGTCAGGGTGCCTGTTCTCCCAGCTGTGTGTGTGTGAACGCAGAGAAGCCAGAAAAGGTGGTCAGCACGTTGTGTCACTGCTCAAGAAACCCGATTGTGTGAGGTTTAGTTCATTAACACTCATTAATGAGATCGCAGGCACTGACGTGCAAAAGGGGGCACATAAAGGTGTGGACAGACCATTCTGCAGAGCTGTAGTTTTTGAAGTGCCACTTTTCCTCTCTCCAACAGCTGAAGGACACACATTTCCCTGCCTTCAGATGTTTCCAGGGTAGTACACCTGGACAGTCACTTGCTGTCAGCTGTGATGCAATTTAACTTTTCTTATTGTTCTTTGAGTTTGTTTTAAGGAGTATTTAGACATGCTATTAAATAGGTGACTAACAATCCAGCAGCTGAGACGTGAGAGAGAGCTTTTCATAACCATGGAAGAAGGGGGTAATTAAGATCTCTGACAGAACACACAAACCTGCAGGTATTACAGTTCTTGCATGAACTCATTTTTTGAGATAACAGACATGCCTTGTGAGGCAGAGTCTGAGAAGATACCTCAGACAGCTAATGCTGACATCGAAATTGTGACAGATTTTGTACAGGTCCCTATGCAGAATGCTGAGACACCTGGCTTGTTTTATTTTCCTTAAGAAAACAGTCAACTTTACTACGACTTCCATCTTTTTGCTTTCGCTTCTTTCTCAACCAACGCCCACTAACGAGCTCCAAGCATCAATTCTGGTGATGTATCTTTGGGGAGTTTGTAGAGAGGAGCCCCAAAGAGGAGACACAAGGACGCTCTGAAACAATACCTCAGCCTTGGCCGTATTGACTATCATCAATGGTCCACTCTGGCCTCCAGTCGGGAGGCGTGGAGACACACCATCCATAACGCTGCTGATTCCTTTGAGAACGCACGTGGAGACACACCATCCATAACGCTGCTGATTCCTTTGAGAACGCACGCAGAATCAGTCTGGAGGAGAAAAGACAACGCAGAAAGAACCTGCCTCACCAACACCGCCTATGGAGACTTTCTGCTGTGCCTTTTGCAACCGGACTTGCCCATCTCTCATCGGCCTCTTCAGCCATCAGCGCGCTTGCAGCAAGCGTGGGGAGAGCCCTGCCCAAATCTTCATTCGCGAAGCCGAGCCATGATGATGACCTTAATATGAAATACAAGGTTCAGTGTAGAGAAAAAACCAACTTCCCAAAGAGGTTTACTCATTGTCTGCCCAAGTTGGGGAGAGCTGTTAAATATTTTTTCTAATGCCTGCTCAAGTGCAAGAGATAGCACCAATTTTTCCGACGGGCCATTATCATTTTCAAGACACTGAGGGTAGTCAATATCTGGACGAAGGAGTGCTGAAACTGCCTCCTAAATAAATTAAGGATCAATAGTGTTTGGTGGGAAAAAGGAGGATTTTAATCTGAATGGAACCCCAGGGAGATTTAAGAAAGGGATTGAATGTAAAAACCAACCCACTTTGCCAAGAAAATCCTGTTCCCTGATACAGCAACCTGAGCAGAGGGAATGGACAAAGGAACATGTCGTAGAATCATAGACTTGTTTGGGTTGGAAAAGACCTCCGAGATCATCAAGTCCAACCCTAGGTCCAACTCCAGTCCCTTTACCCGATCGTGGCACTCAGTGCCACGTCCAATCTCAGTTTAAAAACCTCCAGGGACGGTGAATCCACCCCCTCTCTGGGCAGGCCATTCCAATGCCTGATCACTCTCTCCGGAAAGAATTTCTTTCTAATATCCAACTTAAATTTCCCCTGGCAGAGCTGAAGCCCGTGCCCCCTTGTCCTATTGCTGAGTGCCTGGGAGAAGAGACCAACCCCCACCTGGCTATAACCTCACTGTCACAGGGCAGGGGAATAAAGCAAATGTCAAGTACATCAGACAGACACAAAGAGGGAGAGAGGGAGCTTTTGGATTTGAGCTGAGGATAATCAGGTTAAACATCCTCAGTTCTCTTACTTTTCTTCTGCCCCCTCCCCACATATCCCTTACTTTTGTTGTCACAAATCTTTGTCGCCGTGTTATCGGTTTGATGCTGGAGGTAAATTTTAATAGTTGTCACCAAAAATGGCTGTGGGTAGGTCGTAAATGGAGATTTGTAGGATCAGGAAAGGGATGGATCTCTGCCCTCAATGAAGCCCAGCACCCTGACCCCATCCTAGAGCCTGCCCAGTGCCCATCCACCTAATCCATGCTGGGTAAAAGGAGACCTGGGACATCTCATGGGAAATCTCTCCATGGGGAATGGTCTTGAAATTATAGACTTTTGTTTAGATCTTCCTCATGGATAAAGTGGTCAAATTCAGTAGGAATGCTGCTGGAATAGATGAAACCCCCACGGATACAAAGGAGTCACTAGAGAAAAAGAATGTCCTTCCCCATATTTTGTGCCCACACTCTGAATTGTGAAATCTCCCTATTCCAGGAAGTGTGTGATTAATAAAGGGATTTACTGAAATCCTTGACTAAATATAATCTAATTTAAAATTTGAGAATAAATTTCACCAACATTTGGACCAAACTTGAGCCTGTACTTGTTTTAATGAACTTACATTATGCATACGTACTCTCTTGAATTTGACATTTTAAATTATATCTATTAAAGGGAAAATCTAAGACTTTTTTTTTTTAAACTTAAAGTCACGATCACTTTCCTTGCACGTTTTCTGTCAAATATTTTAATCTTTATATATTGGGATGTGTCTAAATTAAGAAAGCAAAGTCTTGATCTTTCAGATTTTTCTTCTTTTCTGAAAAAATGGAAAAGTTTAGTGTGAAACTACTGAATAGCAGCTGAAACTGTGTTCGTAACAGATTTTTATAAACCTAATTTAACTGATTATGTGGGGGGTTTTAAATTTTGTATTAATTTTTTTAAGCAGAATATTAATCTTTAAATAAACATTTTCTTGGGTCATTTGAAAAGATTTATTTTTTAAAAAGTCTAATACTTTGTACGTAAAAACCGAGACAAAAATATGTGAAGATAGACAAATAGGACTTTTGGGTTAAAAACTCAGAATTAATCTTCTCAAAGGCAGTGAAAAGTTGATTTTAATTAAACAGGTCATCCGTAATTCATGAGATCTAAATTAATCTAAAATTTAGTAATCTCATTAGAACCCTAACCAGAAATTTATAGTCAACTTCATCAGAAATTTCTCTTACTTTTTTAATTGTATATTTTTACTGGTCTCAAGAGGATACAAGTGTCCAAAACCAATCAGAGGTGTTACAATAAAAACATCTTTGTAGTTGATGGAAGAAAAATCAGTTTTTGCAAATGCAACAGTGTTATTTGGGCAAGAATCCATCCCCTCCCATCAAGAAAATGAAGAATAAATTATGCATTTCATGAGGCAATTAAGTAAATTTTCCTGAATGATTCCCCTCAACATACAAGTCAAAATTCTGTTGCTTCTCTTGCAAAGCGTCTGTGAAAGGAGGAACCCTCAGGTCATCCATGTCCAAGTCACACGAGTGTATCTTCTCATTATCACAGTTCTGTATTACACAAATATCCTTCAGTCAAAAATCCTCCCGCTCTGAGCTTCATGCTGACAAATATTCTGATGGGATGCTGAGATGTCCAACAAATATTTTCTTATCAGAGATTAGAAGTGTTGCCAAAACTTCTTACTGCGTTACAATATCAGACACTTTTTTTTTTTTTTTTTTGCCAGAACATTTCCATCTCATGCAAAACTAACACAGAATTCACATGAAATGTTTTTCTTCCAGCTTCCAGTTGTATATCAAGCTGTTCATCAGTTTCAAAAATTAGGGAACAAAGGTACTGTTCCTGCAATTTTAAACTGTTCACTTTTTTGGCAGCTCATGATGAATTAGTAGAGTATAATATATTGTAGTATAATATTTATTTTAGCAAGGCGTGTGATTTTTCATCTGATCTTTTGACATTATTACTGACCTTAATCCTGGAAAAAGCAGAAAGGTTGTATCCTCTAAGGAAGTCAGGTATCTTGAGGTATAAATATATATATTTATGCAATATATAAATATTTGCAGGTATCACAAGTTAGGTGCTTTATTCTCACTGAAAGTAAGTGGTGGAATAGCTTAAAAATTTACGCTCTGCTGAGCATTCCCTGTTTTCTGTAGGCTTTGTATATACTTGGCAAGGAAGGGAATAAAAAGAGGGCACTGCCATGAGTCTGCACAGCTCGGTGGTTTATGTAGGGTGAGTACACTGGAACTTAGAAGGTTTTGTACATTGTTAGAAGGGGCAATTGGTGTCTAAAATGCACAGGCATCTTATGGACTTATGGCCTGTGAACTGCAACATGGCAATTTACAGTTGTTGGGAATCACGTTCACATACAGTTTGATTTCCTCGCTCATCCCTCTTTCTTTTCTCCCTTTGGCCCAGGGATTGTACCTGTCCTGTTAAATCGAGATTATCCCACCTCTGAGCTGGTGACTGAAGTTCTCTCCCATCAGGTGGGAGCTGCAGTTCTGAGTCTCCAAGGGGTAGAGGAAGAAACAGGATGATCTCCCTGAGCCCGGAGCAGTGTCTGGACACTGGACGCAGGATGACTCCCAGAGGTCTCTCCAAACCTCAGCCATTCTGTGATTCCTTGGAAGCTAAAGAGACTTCCATGTCCCAGCTTGGGTTTTGACAGAAGCATTGATGAGAGAGAAAAGCTGAGGGGGTTTTGAATCTTCAGTAAATGGAAACAACAGGTCAAGTTCTGTTCAAATAGAGCATGTTCAAACAGGACAAGGGGGAAGGGCTTCAAACTGAAAGACAGTATGCCTAGATAGGATATTGAGGGAAAAATTCCTGTCTGGCAGGGTGGGCAGGCGCTGGCCCAGGTTGGGCACAGAAGCTGTGGCTGCCCCTGGATCCCTGGGAGTGTCCAAGGCCAGGCTGGACAGGGCTTGGAGCAACCTGGGCTGGTGGAAGGTGTCCCTGCCCATGGCAGGGGGTGGGACTTGATGGGCTTTAAGGTCCCCTCTGACCCAGGCTAGTCTATGATTCTATAATTCTGTGAAATATTGCTTTGTGCCAGGAAATGCTTCACTTCAACTTTTTTCTTGCCTGTTTTCTCTCTCAGAAAGGTTTTCTGCTGGTTCTTCATTTCCTTTCCTTGTATAAGAGATGTGGCTATTGTTGCTTCTTCTACATGGACTAGAATTTAGGTGTTATAATTCTGAATATTCACCCTATGGGTCCCCAATTTCTTATTCTCACTCCCTAAGCACACAATGTTGCACTCCATTTGCAAACAGCATAATAATAGATTTGTACCTTTGGTCTGGTATGTCATGGATTCTCTTGTTTTCTCACTTTTTAACATACCTTAAGACTTCTGGTACATTTGAGTTTAGGATGCCCCCAAAGCAAGAACTTAGTGTAAGGAGAAAGGTTGTATCTACCCTAAATATTGAAAATATGACCTTGTGAATATACTAAGTGAAATAAAAATTATAGAACTAAAAACTGATTGATTTTGAATGAGGTGTCAGATATATTAGAGCTTCCAAAGATATATGTGCCTTTGCCTTCAGAAATGGCCAGTTAGAAATAAAATAAACTAGGAGTAATCATTTCATTAATATTAAGCCAACATAACGGTTATAATAAACCCAGCTTCTAAATCAAAGGTAGTTAATGAAAAAGTTATTTAAAATAAAATGGAGGTTACTATCGATGGGTCATCTTTTAATTATGCATCACAAGGGAAGAATTAAGCTTTGTAATCCCATGGTCTAATATTCCAAGGAGGACTAGCTGCTCAGTGGTCTGCTATTTAAGAAACACAGTGTGAGCAAGAAGAAATAGTGAGTAATACAACTAACAAATCCTCTAATCCAGAGTAAAGTATGATACAGGGCAAGCATTGGTCTCTGAAGTACAAGGCGTTTCAAACAGATGGTAACTCATTTTACCTCTAATTCTGCAATTCTGATTCTTACTCACTGTGGGTCAGTGACAAGTCAACATAAATTTTGGCTGTTCTGTAGCTTTCCATACAGAGGCTCAGAATTTAATACAAAATCTAGTGATAAACTCCCTGTGCTTCAAAGCAGCACCATCTGGGTATCAGGGATGGTGTTCATTTCTATCATGAGTCTTCTAGTCTATAGCAGAGACTTGAAGGTGGAAAGTGAAGGAGGTGGCAACACAAAATTCACTGTATTGTTTTGTGAATTCCTCCTTTTCATTATAAACTTCTGCAANTATTATTCCAAAAGATCAAAATTAATCATCCTATAAACCCAGATCCGTTTGTTTTCCAGGTACCTGTTTCTGAGGTGACTAAAAAAAGGAGTTTTGACTTGTAGAAAAGATAAAAGTGCTGGTTTTGCTTTGTTCCTAAATGGAACAAAAGAGGCAGAGCCATGTATCAAATACCAACTTTTA
>VWZG01007501.1:774088-816902 GCA_013396735.1 Grallaria varia
TATATATACAAATATATATATATATATATATTAAATCTATATATATATATATATATGTTGAATAATATATACAACAATATTGAAGAAAAATCAACCTGAATATCTGGTGATTCTTATTCCCAGTTTGTATAATATTACTGAATGTTGATTAAATAAGGGTGCTTTGTGGGTTCATTTAGTACAACGGAAATGAGTCCTTGTAGACTGAGCTAACTTTTCCTTCTACTTCTAATTGCTTAAATATGGTTTGTTCAGACCTATTCTCTATTTCTCTACTTAAACAATAAATTAGATACATGCACGCAGAAAAATAAAGCAGTCCTTCAGTAAATCTTTGTTAAAGTCACTAGTGGAATAGACTTAAGGGAAGTTTAGGCTGTCATATGTGAACCTACTGGCAGGGGGCCAATAATTATCCATGAGGCAGGACACCATGCAAGTTTTTCTGAAACTGTTTTTATTTGAAGTCACCTTCTATCATTCTTCAGACACATAAAAGTTAATCTGTCTTTGGCAAAAAATTAAAAAATAATGGCCGGAGAAAGCAGAGAGAATGGGGCAAGTGAACATCTACCCTTTAACTGAGTAATGGTCCAGCCAGGAAACATCCTTGCTGTTAAGAAAAGGTCCTTCTGGCCTTGTCCAATGAAAAATGTGCTCTCTGCCGGAATTTAGCATGTAGGAAGCAGTTCAACAACAAGCTATTTATTCAGCACTGCAGTGTGGGTAATTATCTCAGTTTCCTGCAGTGCCATGATAAAGAGCTTCAGGTCCAGCCTCATACACAGTCTGGGGCTCTTCTAACATCGCAGGACTGCAGAGTCACATTTCTGGAGAAGGGAGTTGGATGTCTGACCCAACTGGTGAGCTTTTGGCTTCTTCTGTGGTCTTGATAATCTTCCTGCTCAAATATACGTATACCAAATATATATTCCGGTGGTCAAACCCCAGATATGGCAATGAGACATTCTGGATTCTGTTCCTGGTTTAACTTTTTAATACATTATTTGGTCCATTATAAATGATTCACTGCCTCTAAGCCATTTTCTCTGTCTTTAAAATGGGAAATATGATGTTACAAGCCTCACTAAAGCTGCTCTCAAAGAACACAATTACTTTTATTTGGTGCTGCAGAATTCATGAAGTACCCACATACACTTGAACCATCTCCTAGCCCTTGGTCTAGTGGCAATTTATGATCGTATAGTCACAGTTTATAGGGGGGAAGACAGAAGGAATTGTTATTATTGAATGTTTACTCCCCTGTCACCAGAGCCACAGCAAACTGAGTGAAGCACACGAGTCCCATGGATTTTTCCTGACCTCCCTCGTTGGTAGGGACAGGCTGTACTTGGAATTCCAACTTCAGAGTTATGGGACAGAAGATGCATATCAATACACCCATGAATTAATTCCCTCTGAAGGAAAATGATTTAACATGGGTAGTTTCTTTTATTGGCTGTGTGTTTAATTGTACAAAAGAGAAGCACGTGAAATAAAACATGAACAGCTTCTCTAAAGCTGCAGGTGGTGTCCAGGTCGAGGGTAACTGAGGATGGTTTTAACCATTGTCATGACAGTGAGAGGGAGGAAAAGCTGCTTCAGGCAGGAGTGTTGCTTAGTTTATTCTAATAAACTTATTAGACTTGTTTATCATTAGGATAGCATTGTTTATGATTAGGATAACATTGCTTTTCCTCTTATGATATGACACACTGCACCTGATTGTATGAGAAAAACATTTAGGGTCATTCCATGCTTTGTCAGTGAACTTCTGCTGATTTGGTATTCAGATTTCTTTCGGACCAAGTGATACCATTCCATTAGTATTTATTAGATTCCTCTCACAGTACCAACAAGGAAAGAGAAATAACTTTGACAAAATAAAATTAGAACACTAAATGCCCAAAGGACTCTAAATGTCCAGGTTTAGAATGCTAAATATACAGAGTTAACTCTCACTGCTTCCTTCTCCTCTTCATGTCCCACGTCATCTCCAGTTCTCTCTACATTTGCAATTAGGGAAAATTTTTCTCTGACTCCCATTTGAAATTTTGCTACCAACTACTTCACCTCATGTCTTGTCTTATGCTAAATAAAATTACAGGGACTCATAAGTAACATTACTCAAAACCCCATGAAAATCTAAAGAGGTAACTGTGGTATTTCTGTCTCTTAAATTATGCCTTCTTTTTTTCTGCTTGCAGATCATGGTTGAAATACAAAATATTTTGCTTGTTTTTCAAGGGCTAAGCAGCCACAAATGTGATAGCATAACTGAGAACAAACAGGACTCATTCTCGCCTTGTTATCTCTGCATGAGGTTCAGTATTGGAGAGGATTTATGATGTGCTGTGATTTCTCATTCACGAGGAGTTCCAGGAGTAGCCCATAAGGCCAGAGCTGTGATTTTCACTCACATGGAGGGTTGTGTTTGTGATTCAAATGGCAGCAAATGGACAAATTTTAATTCAACACATGCATTTTACTAGGTCTATAAAAAATTAAAAAAATAATAAAATAAAGGAGTGAAAGCAGGGTAATCCTTTAAAGTGAACAATCCGTGGTGGATGCAGAGCAGCAAATGTTGCTCTTGCTGAGATGTCTGTGCCTATGCAGAGCAAGGTGATGCTGAAGATGGTTCTTTCAGACTCCTTTGAGACAACTAATCAGCCACAAATCATCTAAAGTGCTCCGTCTTCCCAACCAAAGTGGAAGGGAGCCAATTAAGAGTGGGGGACGTTCTGCTGAGAGTTCTTTAATAACTTTATAGTAGAAGGAGGCAACATATGGAGTTAGAGTCTAATGGCACAGAAGAAAAATAGCAGAAAAGAAGAAAACATATGATTTCTGGAAGATCTTGGGAAATACACCAAAACACAGCCTTCAGGAATTCATTTTGTGGTTAGAAAATGCAGTCAGTCTCAGGACAGAGGCCTGTCTTAGGATAGAAGGAAGAATTAGCTGATCAGCCAAGATTCAGTTCTTATCTTTTTCCTTCGTGACAAGTCTTCAGGTCAATGGTGTCATGCTCCTGGGAGAACATGAAAGAGATTTGAACCATCCCCTTGCCCCAGCCTGCGTGACCCTTAATCAGGTGAGCAGGCAAGGAAGGGTTTAAAGTGAGAAGCATTTGATTGTTATTTATTGGTATTAAACATTTGAATTATCTGGGTTGTCTGTCACATTACCCAGACTGAGCCCAGACTGTACAGAGAGGGACAAGCCATATAATCTCTGCCTCAGTTTTCCTCTCTGTAAGGAGAGAGAAAATTATTTTCTTAAGTATCTTTTTCTCAGAATATTAACTTTTAAATGTGTTGTTAAAAAAACCATAACAAAACAAACAGCCTAGGCTGCTCAGATTTATTATCTGTCTAAAGAATTTGATGGGCGAAACTGAAAAATAACCCTGAACAAATAATAGTGGTATTAATGGGGCTTCTGAAAGTATATTTTCTTGGAAATAAAGGTATGCCAATAAAGGTTAATTAAAATAGCAGGCAATCATGATCAGATTAAATGGGGTGTGTACTAATCTCATGCACTTGCATGAGAACCTAAAAAGCATATGACTTGAGGATGACAACTGAAAACGGGGTTTTTTAGCTAGATTCAATAGAACTTTATTACACTCAATTAATTTGTACCTAATATGGAGATGAAACATTTGCTTTTCTTCCCCTCATCTCAATAGGAGGAATGAGGCATAATAACAATGTTTCTGGCATGGCAATATGTCTGTGAAAATTTGTGAGTATTTCAGGAAAGAGAAATGTACTTATTAAAGAAACAGTAGAGTGTTGTGTCTTTATTCATCTTCTTTCCAGTTTTTCTCGTGTAGGACATACTACTCATGCACATGTGTGTATATATATATATATTTCTCTTCTGTCCGGTGACCAGGGACAGGACCCGAGGGAATGTCCTGAAGTTGCATCAGGGGAGGGTTTGGTTTGATATCATGGAAAGGTTCTTCTCCCAAGGGTGGTTGGGCACTGAAAAGGCTCCCCATGGCACTGGGAACAGCACCAAGGCTGCCAGAGCTCAAGAAGCATTTGGACAACACTCTCAGGGACAGGGTGGGATTTTTGGGGCTGTCCTGCGCAGCATCAGGAATTTGACTTCATGATCCTTTCCAACTCAGGGTGTTCTATGACTCTATTTATTACATTTTTGGATACTCCACTGGACAAGTGACCATGACTTGTAGCAGCAGAAAGCACAGGATGATTCCCTTCTCCCTTTGCCATCAATGATAACCACTAATTTCATGATATTCAGAGCATCACTCATAGACATTTGGGTGAAACAAAACATTTTCAGGGGTGAAGGACCATCTCTGGCACCTTTTTACTGAACAACTCCTGGTGAGACTCTTGTCACCTGCAGTCATTATTATTTTGGAAAAGAAGTGCTCAGGTGCCAAGGAGACTAAATTCAGGTGCAGAATAAAGACCTGGTTTGATAGGTTGGTGCCTACTGAAGTGTGAACTGCTAGTCTTAGTCACTCATTAAAACAAACAAGCCAAAAACCCAGAAGAAAATGTTTCTGTCCTCATCTTCAATGCAGAGTTTAAGAACAGTTCTAGAGAAGGACAAAAATTATATTTTTTCTGATTTTTCTTACCAGACCATTTTGCTCTTTGAAGATTGAACCCACTAAGAGCATTACATGGTTGTTAAGGATGTGAAATTATAACTATTAACATCTGAAGTTCAAAATTTTATAATTTTACAAATGAACACCCAAACGTAGGGCTTTTCTTCATAATCCAACTGTCTGGATAATCAATGAGCAGCAGGTTTCACACAGATTCAGCCTCTCCATCTCTACCTGTTGGCAGGGAAGAACTATATCTCAATATGGTACCAAATAATGGAAGGTGTCCTTGCCCATGGCGGGGGAGTCGGAACAAGGTGGTCTTTAAAGTCCCTCTCAACCCAAACCACTCGATGATTTCATGATTCTATGAAAATTGCTCGAGGGCAATGGTTGAGATGAGAACAACTTAGAGTATGTTGTTGTTCCTCTTTGGTTTTTTTTAATTTTCCCTTCACTGTGATAGTTTCTGGAGGCAAACTACGGATACCTCAAAATACCTGGGAAACTGCAGGGAAGGGAATGCAAATGAACTACCATGAAAACTGTCGTTTGCTCACATTAAGTTAACACACTGTAAAGATGTGGTAGCATTACCATAAACACGGTTTGTTTTAATTTATAGACTCCTTTACATGCGCACTCCTGTGTCCCTAAGGGCCATAAAGCAAAGCCCGAAGAGAAAATAGAAAATGAATAAAATAGATCTTGTCTTCATTTGTGTCAGAGTCACAATAAAATGAGGAAATATTATCAACTTAGATGCTGTTTTCTTTTTATTTATAAAGCTTACTGTTTCAGTCTGTTTTAATTATCATCACAGTGGTTACTAAATTGTGGTAACCCAGAGAAAACTGCATCCCACCTCGACAGCCTGATTAATATCTAGTCCTAAATGGAGGACACTTCCTTTAAAACTACTTCTATAAATTATTTCCCAAGCCTTTGTTTTTTGGGGCTTCACCATTATTTTTTTCTCCAAGTGCATTTCCCTTTAATTTCATGGGTCTTAATGGATAATTCTTTGCAGCTGGATGAAAAGAACTGAAAATTTCATGTACAATGCTGTGTTGTCTCTAGATGGATGTATATAGAGATGTGTCTTCCCTAGAGCAGGGGAAGATATGTTGAACAAGATGCAATTGTTGAAAAACAATAACATCATTTCTATCAACAAAATTGTTGCAGAATAGGAAAATGGAGAGGGAATATCAGAAAACACCCAAAACAACGCTGATATTCTTGTTTTATCACTGCAACACATCTAAGGCTTTAGCTTTTTTTTTTTTTCCCCAACAAGGAAATAAACAAACTAAAGGCTTTTCATATTGGAATTGCTCTATCTAAAACTCTCTGAAGGACCATACAAACCTCGTTAGGATTTGATTGAATGGCCATAGTTGGGTGCATTGTAATCAGCTCCACAGGTTTGCAGTATGCAGGTAATGGCTACTTGCTGTGTTTCTGTGAAACGCGGTCCAGCAACAAAAAATGCATCTATTTTAATAAATTCTCTCTGAAGAAATAGCATATTGGGACATACTGCTACACAAAATGCTTTGTGGTCGGGGCAGAGCTGCACTGTCTTGATCAAAGGGTTAAAAAAATGTAAAAAGCCTTTGGTACTCTCAATTAACAAACCAGTCTTTGTGGTTTGCATGTGGTGGTGGCAGTAAAACTTGTATCATTGGTTAGCACTGGTTGGATGGATTTAATAGCAATAATAATAATAAGGTACAGTTATTATATGGAATTATATCATATATAATGTATTGTATATTATATTATATAATTTAATATTATTAGGTAATGTTTTGGTATTAATATTATAGCATTATAGTATAATTCTGTATTATTATTGTTGTTGTTGTTGTTGTATATATTGCGACCTAATTTTGATCTTTCACAGTATAAACCTACTGAGGTTACTGGAGCTGGATTTTTTTAGTTTGTTCCTTTTGTTCATCTGGTTATCTTTAAATTATTACAGGGAAAGTAAATTACTCCTCCTGACTCTCAACCGAACTATATTTGATATTCATTTATAAATGTCTTTACCTATTTACCCTTCCTTTAAAATATTATATAGGGTGGGAGTCTATTATAGACTCTGTTATTTCATAAGCACAGACAAACGTAATCGATTATTCAAGAAGAAAAATAATGTGATCATAAAAGCCTGTTGTGCTATAAGCACAGTAAACATATGTTATATAACTTGCCTATGCGTCGCACAAGCAACTTCTAAAATATTAAGAGTTTCTCTCAGTATTACAGATCATTTTCCCAAATTAATCCTAGCATGACTGTGCTGTACTGACTTGGAGAATACAATGGGGTGTTTTTTTTTTAATAATTTAACTGATATAGTGCAGATCTAGGCATTAAAAAAATCCACTTTTCTGAGTGTCAGAGGCAGCAGCAGACAACACAGAAGTTCTATTTCCTTGTGTTTATAGATCAGCAAGCACAAAGGAGAAATTTCCCATTTCAGTATGCATCAAAAAGTTTGCCTAACAGAGTGTTTTCCTTTCCTTGATTTGTGTTTGGCTTCAGTGAATAACAGAATATTTCCATCTGCATTGCTGATTTGGAGGAGTTCAGTTCTACAACAAATTTTAAGAGCCTTTTTCACAGCCAGGAATCAACTGTTCCACAGCTAAATCATTTTTTTTAAACCTGACTGGTTTAGCATAGTTGGAAAGATATTGAAACTTCTAAGCTTTGCCCAGCAGTCTGTTGGATGTATAAATTCACAGTTTTCTCATAAGAAATCTGTTACATGTGTTCAATGGCCTAAAATGACCTATAGAAATATATTGCAAAATGCAGAATGGTTCGAATTGAAATTGTTTTGGTTGTTGTAATAGAAAGCATCAGAAGCACCTAGTTTTACAGTGCAGATGTAATTCTGGAATTTACTGATCTTTATTTAATCAAAGGGTTACTTGGCAGTTAGGAAAAGTCTAGTGAACAACCTCAAATCTCAGCTGGGCTTTAAGATATAAAAGCTTGCACAATCACAAAGTTTCTGTGGTTTATTTCCACCATAAAGGTGGAGAGAAGGGTAACAAATAAGTTATGGAATTCCCTCTCTTAGAGCAATTTACCACAAAATTCAGCAGGTCTAAACCCTGAAATATAGGGATCCATTTTTTATAGGACAAATTTTTCTTTTATGTATAATTGCGGTACATAAAAAAATAATTCAAATTATATGATTATAGAACAGATTCTTAATATTACTTTTTCTGACACAGTTCAAATTGCCTACCTGTAACATTCTTGACATTCAAAACAAGCAGAATCTCCTCCATCCAGAAAAATCTTTCTTTCCTCTGAGAATTTGATACAAATGAACTTTCAAAAGCAAAACACCTAGAATTATTTTGCTAGATGAAGCAGTAAGGTTTTCTACAGGAAAACCCCTCCTTTGGCCTGCTGGCCTTGCTTCTTTTTATCCAGCCAGTGGCACAACTGGGCTGTGAGTTCACAGAGCCAGCTCATGTCCAGTTTTCATCTTCCAGTATCCCCAGTTCCTTCTCCACAGGGTTGTCCTCAATGCATTCATCATCCAGTCCATGTTGATATTTGTAATTGCCTCGGGCCAGGTGCACCTGACCTTGTTGAGTTCCGCGAGGGTCACCCTTCTCTGCTTCTCCAGCCTGTCGAGGTCCCTCTGGATGGCATCGGTCCCCTCTGGAGAACCCACCGCGCTGCTCAGCTTGGTGTCACCCACAAACTGGCTGAGGGTGCCCTCAGCCCCATTGCCCACGTCGTTAATGAGTGTGTTGAACAGTGCAGGTCTCAGTTCTTCACCCTGAGGGACACCTCTTGCCACTGCTCTGTTGCAGCTCTTCGGGTATGACCATCAAGCCAAGTCCTTACGCTTCGAATGCTCCCTCCACCAAACCCGCATCGTTCCAACTGAGCAACGAAGATGTTGTGTGGCACCACGTCAGAGGCCTGGAAGGAGACTCAGGTTTCAAACAGGCAGCCTGAGATGTTGGCAGGGCTGGAGGGCTTAGGGGATATGCTGGTTTTGGAGATGTACCCGCATTAAAAGTAGCTGTAGGTGCTTTTGGTCCACGAATCTTAAACAACATTCCTAGCGTTAATGATATCATCCTTGCACAGAGTTGAGGGGAGTATATTTTCTTATCTTTATTTTACAAATATCGAAAACAAAGGCACAGACTGTGATTTTACAATAAACCCAGTTGTCCTCAACTGCTTTCGAGAGGGAAGACTGGAAAATTAAGCTTGAAGAATCAAAGTTACTAAAGACCTCTAGGCTGGATTTTTTGCATGTGTGTTTATCGCCTCCCGTTTATGGAGCACTTTCCATTGTCTGTCCCCAGTTGCTGCTCATAAAACACTTTTAGAATGTCTCATTGTAAAGGATTTGCCTACAGGAATGCGGCCGGCTTGGAACAGACAGGGAACTGAAGCTGGTTCTCTCAGGTGCTTCCTGTGCTCTCTGCTGCAATAACCTCCTTTTCATGGTTTCTTTTTTTCCCCCCTCACCAAGTCAGACCTTTTGCATGACCCTGGAAAAGTACCCGTGGAGAGGTGAGATCAAAGAGCAGTGAGAATAACGGCATGTGGGTTTTTCTTTTTAATTCCATGTCTGCACGCTGATTTCAAAACAACATGAAAACACGTTCCAACAGAATCTGCTTGATGGGAGAAATGAAGAGCGTAAAAATGGATGGAGGAGATACCTATTCATCAAGAGGTTGATGAGGAGAACTTTTTTTCCCATAGGGAAAACTTTAATCTGTAAAATTGAAAAATAAGTAGAGGGAGGTGTTATGGTTGGAGGTTGCATATCTGTTTTTTATTGGCTGAATGTTCTCA
This sequence comes from Grallaria varia, assembly GCA_013396735.1. Lineage (NCBI taxonomy): Eukaryota > Metazoa > Chordata > Aves > Passeriformes > Formicariidae > Grallaria > Grallaria varia. The sequence continues at coordinate 783,552 of VWZG01007501.1, forward strand.
GTGATTTTGCAGATACAAATTTTTCCAGCCCCTGGAGACACTGGAAGCTAAAATATTTCTATAACACTTAAATATAGCACTTAGTTGCATGTATTTAATGCTGCCTAAATGAAGATTTCAGACTACCTATCCTTTAAGCCTCACTATTCTGCAGTATTATGGGGCCACGAAATCAAATACCTTCGGACCTCTGACTCTTCCTCAAATCACATGCATTAATCTGTAAACTGATGGAATAATTCTGCAGTGTGTATGCAGTTTTTACTTCCTTCGTGTCTCCTCCCTGCTCTCTTTGCATTGTCCAGGGTGGTGGATTGGTTTTAAATGTCACGTGCGTTATCACAATGTCTTAGGATGCTGCCGAGGAGCCTGGCTGGGGTGAGGTCCCCCCGAGCTGCTCTTTTGTGCCGTGGTCCAAGTATTTCTGACAAGGTGTTCGATTCACTCACTCAGAGATGTCTCTGAGTGTGTGGCTTAACTGATGTTTAATGGATCCTAATAAAAAACCAAAGCCCAGCAACGTGAAGCATGCGGTAATTAGTTTAGTTTACCCCCACTGACAACAGATGCCTTGACATCTTTGCTCCCAGCTGTGCGTCCTGCAAGGCTCAACGTTCTCATTGGTAGCAACAAGACGGATTCAGTCCCTCTCAGTGCAGGAATTTCTCACACAGAAAAACATCCCTTGATATATTTCTGCAAATATATTTTGCGGAATTTAAGCTCACCTGAAAATTAGGTTGCCTTTTTTTAAAAAAATAAAATTATTTTATTCAAAAAGTATTTGGCTGATTGCTAGGCAAATGATCCTCGTTATCCTTGGTTTGTTTTTCATTACGTATTTCCCTTTGAATTCATAGAGCCACACACTGTCAAAATGATATGTACTTTAAGTAACACTCCTCACTGTTGACTGAAAATGGAAATGGGTAATCCTAAATAGCAAGGGAGGAATAAAGGTTATGAACGTAAGAGGAAGGGGGCAAAGTTTGCCATGCTGTCCACTAACATTGCTCAATAGTGGAGAAAGGAAAAATATTTTTCTTTTCCGTGTAAATCGGTGATTAAAAAAAAATAGTTTCGGCATTGAGATGAAAACAAGAGTTTTAATGGTTTAACATGAAGAAATAATAACAAACAAACAAACAAAAAAAAGTGCCTACTGAGATGAACTTATCTCTATCATGGATATTTGTCCTGGAATAGATAGGTCTGATGCAGAAAAAGTTTTTAAATGCCATTTTCACAGCCCATAATGTCAGTGCACAACATACCAAATTAATGATTAGTTTGATTTCTTTTTTGTTTTTTCTATATATATATGTGTGAATATATGTTGACGTATTTATATCTATGCATATAGATGAGAAATAAATGCACTAGCATGAATATAATGTTTTATGAATGAAAATATTTATTTAAGTAATTAACGTTTTGACAATGGCAACAAAAAAATCTCAGCCTGAGCCACTTTTCTTAAATAAAGTTCTGTGGAAGAGGCCATTTTCTTGTAGAACATTCTCTTCTTCTAAAAAGGATTGCAAAGACTTATAATGAGCTTTTTTACCAAACTTCTCTGAATGACATGACCTGACTTTGTAAAAATAAAAAGTATTTATAAGAATATATAATCAGGAAACATAAGTACATGAGAAATAAGGCAGGAATTTGTTTTGTTTACATAGACCTAGTAATGAGCAATAAGGACAAAAGAAACCAGATATCTTACATGCACAGTGATCTGATGACATGGAGCTGAAAAGTACGTGCCTTTACAGGAAGAAAAACATCAAAATGTTTGAATAAAAAGCCTTATAATACTTATAGCTGACTGATGGGGTGCCCTATGGGGTTACCGAGGTGGCAGCTCAGTGTGAGGCTGAGCAGGACCAAAATGCCAGGGGTGCGACTTACCTGCCACTGAAAACTCGTGTCACAGGGACAGAGGGCTGACAGGGATATATTCGAGTGTCCCACTCATACTTTTGTCATTTCGGGCGTATGATGCAGTCTGTGATGAGGATGTACTGGTCAAAGTATGAAAACCTCAAAGACAGCCATGGCGAACACAGATCTCAATGTTCACTGAGGATTTGGACATTTCTGGTCGGGACAGGTGGGGGTTTATGGACATCCCATGTGCTGCTGAAAACTGTCTTTCTTAATTTATATGTTTTTTGTCCCATTTTCTTGCCCCCAAAATCTGCCTTGTGCATGGGCCTGCCCAGGAGCAGACAAGAGATTGACAGCACTGTTCATTTCGGAAGGCATGAGGAGAAGGTAACAGTTGTTTAGTCAAATATATAAAATACATGATACTGTGTTTGGGTATTAATGGCAACATATAGAGTAAGACAGATGATCATCTCGTCTTTTGGCACAAAACAACTCAGTGTGGACTTGGACATGTGAAACTTTCCTAGCTGTCTGTTGGTTCATCAATAACTAAAAAGGTAAATATTTGCAAGATCCTGAGGGATTTAATTTAATCAGCAATTTCTCCCTTCGGGTAATTCTTATGTTTGGCTACAATACAATACCACAGTCCTGTACAATTTCTTCTTCTCATATACAAGAAACTTTTGATTCTGGTTTTATTCTGGCAGCACGGAACTTAGACTTCAATTCCTGGGATCTTGATGCCTTAAGACTTTTTGTGTTTGTATATATTTGTATATATGTATATATTTCTGTATATTTGTAAATTTTATGTAGCTGTATAACTTCTCATAGTTGAAGTAGCAACTAGCAGTTTCTACCTCTGTACTGCATTCCTGAATGTCTGAGTTAAGGGTAAGATAGCAACTAGAACATTTCATTCAGGCCTCATGTACCAGGACTGGAATAACGATATGTATAGTAGTCAAAACAAGATAGAAGACCCATGAAGTTTGGAAAACCTCCAACCAGGGGAATGTGACGTGAAGAAGATGCTGGTGAAGAAGTAAAGGGGTCCTGAGACCCCTGACTCAATTCTAGGAAGGCGTGCCAAGGGGCAGACCCAAAGGAGGTTCTTAGGGTGGCACCAAGGTGGTATGAGGGTGGATAGTCTCTGGGTTGGATATAATCTTTAGTTATGATAATTAAGTAGTGTTATAAAAATAGAAATCACCTCTATGCTGTGCGCGCATCATTATACTTTTCAGTAAAGAACTCCTCTCTGCTTTACCTCAATTAAAGTGCCTCGAAAGTTTTTGTCCACATTTTAGGCAACAATCTCAATTCCCGGGGTACAATCGTAACCAGTAAAAGCACCTGCACTCATAGGCATACTCAGAATGCCTCTGACAGGGATCTGTTCTCTTGATATTTTGAGATTCAAAGTTCATGGCTACCAGTACCTGTTCTGTATGCAGAGAAGCCAGATGGAGCCATGACTCATTCTAAATATTTCTTTTGAGGTTAGCATAAGTGAATTGCTTTTCAGGTGGAATCCATCAGGTCCCCGGAACGTGTTCTTGTCTACAAATTCTTCCTGCTGCATTATATTGCTCTTCTTCAAAATGTTAAATGTCTTTATTTGCATTTGCATGAGCTGATTGAACCCTTGTTCTTATTTCCATGCATAAGGTTGCATTTTATCCTCTCTTTTTTTTTTCATTGTAATTTTTGGTTCATGTTTCTTGCAGTGACATGGTTATGTGGGCTTAATTTCCAAATAATTTTACATATATTTTCCATTACATCTTTTTCTGTTGTCACTGTGAATTGTGATAAAAATGTTGGTTTTATCTTATTTTTCCCTTCTCATTTAATACTTTGCTCACCTTCTGAAATCTCCAGTTGCATCTTCTGTTAGAGACTGAATGAAATGCTGTCTTCATGTAGAAAATTAGTCCATGCGGTAAATATGTCAAATTGGTTTTTCCAGGAAAAAAAGAAACTCACTTTTTTATCAAATCATGTTCTGAGCAAAATTTTCACTGGTTGCTGATCTGTGTGACAGGTTTCAGAGTAAAGGCTGGTAGTTTTTAGTAGAAGATCCATTTTCTGATCTCCATGATGCCAAACCACTTAGAGGTCAGTGAAATTTTTAAAATAGTTACGTTTTAGAAATAACTCATATTTTAATAAAGTGTTTCCTGTCTGTATTTTTTTCTTTGTAAACTGGAGAATTTACTGTGCTGACTTGTTGAAATAAGAGTGACTAGAATGTTTAAGGGTGAAGGGGGAGAAGACACTTTGGTCCTTTTACCCCCATACTAATGGTAGAAGAATGAAGCCTGTTTGTGGGGGTTTTTCAGTTGCTTTTTTTTTTGGTGGGCAGCAAATTCACCATTCCAAGCTCAGATAACTAAATTAAAACATTTCTTGGCAACTTTCCATTGTGACATGATGTATTTTTACTCTTGGAGGTGTTAAGAGCTGACTACTCTTATTGATTACTCCCCTCTGGAAAGTGGGCCCGGTGTGCAGGTATGTATTGCAAATAAGATTGCAGATTTTGGTGCACATTCCGGGTGAACGCTGGGGATTTATGAGCAGCTCTTTACACCTTTTACCTCACCTTAATATAGGAATGGCTCTGTCCTCATCTGGCCCTACAGACTCCAAACCAAACACAGTCAGCAGACCAGTCACATCCCAAGTGACCTGAACTGTGCCTTGCAGACACCACTTCTCCAACATCCACCAGCTGCTAAAATCCTAACTCCTTACACTCAGCGGTAAAGGGAATTCAAGACCATGAGCTTCAGGTTCATGGTCTAGTGGAAGGTGTCCCTGCCCATGGCAGGGAGTTGGAACAAGATGGTCTTTAAGGTCCCTTCCAATCCAAACCATTCTGTGATTCCATGATAAGCTGGCACAGTATGGGACAAGCCTGGACTTGGAATCACTTTGCAGAGATGATCAGGGTGACTCATTCGAACTTAGACATAGTCTGTAACAATACAGTCACATTTAGGTGACACTGTGCCAGGCAAACATCTCTCTCTTTTGGATGGGACAATCGTTGTTGTCAACATTTTTGATTCATCTTTGAATGAATTCTGAATGTGAACATCAGTGTTGAAACTCCCTATGAACCCCCAAACTCTGTATCTTATCTGCTACTTCTCTGTACCACCTTACTTTTCTCTGCCTTTCCTTACATTTAATGAGACTGCAAAGCAAGAGGGAAGATAAATTATCTTCATTGGCTTATATATCTAAGATAAAGGGCCTTTTATAAAACTTATGGTGGATGTATAACTGATTGATTAGAGCGTGTTGTTTGCATTGTATTTGGAAATGAAAACGTAGGAAGGAGGGAATTTCAACAGCCAAGTGGAAATGGTTGTCATCAGGATTAATGTTAAATGATCATTCATGTCTGCCTTATCTCACACTAAATTTTCTTCAGTAGAATTTTAATAGTGTAGACTTTATTGGGCATTATGGTGATAAGATCCTGCCAATGTTTAGTTGGGCCGGTTAATTTACAGGAGCTAATTTAAAAGGTAGCTATTGTGTTAGGAAATCTGTCCTGTTGGATTGATAACCCAGCTTTTAGGATATTATTTCCAGAGGAAGCAGATCATCATCTTTTCTCCTCATCTATGCTCCTGTGCTCCAGCTTCTAATTATTCAAGTGTGAAGGGAATTTCCTTCATTTGTAGACCCAAAATCCTCACCACACGATTTAGGAGGTTTTCTGTGAAGTGAACATATTATTTAGGCTTGTAAGTATTTCTACAGAATTTTATAGCATATTAAGTTTGTACATAGGGATAATACAAACTCTATCTCATTGAGTTCCAGCTTGGAGATTTTTCCCCTGAAAACATTTTTACATATTTACTCACAAGTTTTATCGTCAAATATAATCATTCAGCACACAATCCATGTATGCTTATAACACTTTACAAACACTTTTCTCACCACTGAAATTGATCCGCTGCTGTTGTTAATAGCTGCAGCTATTTAACAATTCTCATCTGTGCAATGTGAGAGTTTAAACAGAAGATGGCCTTACTACTTTCCCAGCTTTAATACATATTCAAACATTTTCTGTCAACTGTCATTTATATCCCTAAATTCCCCTCTGTGTGGCCCTGGATGCCATTTCTGTTGTCACTCTGAACTGAGTCCTAATATCTCCTTGAAAGGTTTTCCTCTATGTTGGCCTTCATACAATTCTCAGCACTGCAGGATTTAGAGAAATTTCAACTAATCCATTGAAAAAAATGTGACTGGCAAAATTAAATTCTCTGCCTGGTTCTTGTAGCCAGCTCTCATCTGTTCATCAGCCACAGTCGGAGATGTAAAAAAACTTTTAGCAGCAAAGGATTTCATCTTCTCACACGTCTTTTCATCTCACTTTTAGGCACACATCCGGACAATAAAGTTTTACTGGCACAAATGTTCACAGCAAATGAAAATCCAATCCTCGTATGAACATCTCCAGAAGGTGAGATTTAAATCTGAAAGGCATCCTGTGGGAAGTCCTCTGCGTTCATCCATTCAGAGACAGGAAACATGGCATATTTTCTAATTGAAAGGGATAAGCAATACATGTTGAATCTCAAGTATTTGCATTCGATCCCCAGGGAGAAATAGTGGAAGATGACAATGGTGAAATAAATTCCTACAGCATCCGATCTAATACTCATTAAAATAAATGAAAAGACAGTTTGAATTTGGACAAGGCCTATAGATCCCAGTCTAGTGAGGTACTCAAGCATGTGAGAAGTCTCATTGTCTTCAAGAAGACTAAGCTTGTGTTTAAAGTTATGCACATGTTTAAATGCCAACTTCCTTTGGGTACAGAATACATTAAACTAAGGAAACAGCAACTTGCCCTGCAGGGGGAAAAAAATATTGCTCTATTTGCTTGATACATTTTAAATGTTTAACAAGATATATCCACCAGTTTAATAAAGATTTTCAAAGACAGTTTTCTACAGAGTTTCCATTGGCAGAATGCTAAATGGCTCACCCTTTGGAGATGGCAGTATATTAGATGCCATCAGATAATTTCTCCAAATCCTTTGAGTGTGTTTTTTGGGGATTTTTTAGGTTTTTTTTTTTCTCAGGTGATTGTTCTGTATTTATTACTCAAGGAAGTTTTTGTGATGAGAATTATAAACTTTCGGGGTTTTCCCTTAGAAATACAAAGTAAAGTACTTCAATGAAAGTCTACCCAGGCCAAATATACTTAATATTTCATAACTCCACGCTACACACTAGATTTTGAAGGTAAAAATAATTCAGAATACATATTCCAAAATTTTTTTCCCCAGTCTTGTGTTTTAATTTGAAACATTTTGATTAAAGTATTAGCCAAATCTGCTCTCAAGAAGTTAATCAGAGCTATGTGTTAGAGCTGTAGATAAGTTTTGCTGTCTTTCCTAAGTTAAATACAGCTTTCCTCTGAATGCAGTTCTAGTAGTGTTGAGTGTGACACAACCAACATCAGGTGGAGGGATGTTGTTTGTATGTACTTGAGAAAGACAGATTGTTCTAAAACATTTCAGAGGAGTTTTGCATCTGAGGAATCTCAGAGGTGGGTTGTGTCTGGAATACATTGCTGAACTTACGTTTTAAATTACCTAAACATGAACAAAACCTGCATAAACAAAACCAAAGGAAAATGGAACTTTGCAGGCAATAGCATAAGGAATGGGCAGAGACAATGGACCGTATTAATGTTGTAATTTTAGTTTGAAGTTCTAGTCTACTCTGATTACAAATCATTGCCTAACTTAGTACTTTTATGTCTCTGTACATGAAATGTGCCAATTTCCAGGATGCTCAACGAAGAAATCATATTTATTCTCTGAAATATGGAATACACATTAAAGGAATGTTTCATTTTGCTTTGTTATCAACTTTGTCACAGGATGAAAGAAATTTCAGATTGTATTCAAAACAGAAATTATTGATAATTTATCTACTGTTGTTATGACAGTTAAAAATCTTTCCATATTTCAAATCTGAAATCTTAAATTTGATACATTGCCTCTCAAACATTTAATAAAACACAAATCCGTAACAAACTTTAGGCTGAAAAATAACAGCGTGAATCTCATCTCATTAACTTTTCTTTAACAAGCTTCCTTTGTAGCTGATCACTTTGTCAATGTGCACATCCCAACATGATAAATCAAGTTTCATACCTGCAGAAAGCACTGAAATAAATGGCTTTATGCTGGCGTAAAAATCCAGTGATGAGCTGGGCTCTGATCCTGCTTATTTTGTTCCCTTGGGAAATAAGAAAGGAAGACAAGAGACAAGTGAAATATCAAGGAGAAGATCAAATGTGAGACAACATAAATGGCCTGAAATTGATTCCTTTTACTTTGGTGACATTTCATTAACTTCAGGGAAGTTTTGGAGGGTTTTTATAGAGAGGCAAGTGAGAAGAGAATAGGGAGAAAGGAAAGAAAGACTCTTCTTGCAGCCCCCAATAGCCTGATTGCTGAACTGTGATTTTGTATAGGGAAGAGCAATATACTACTTTCAGCTCTCCAAAATAACCACGTCTCTTATCCCTTTATTCACATCTGACTTTGCAGGTCACTTGTACCAAGACTTTCTGGGTAAGGTCCCAGCCATGCGGCAACCCAGAAAAAAGGCTCCTGTGCAAAAATATTAATCACAGCTCTGGTGTTTTTAAATGAAAGTTCTCTTCAGCTTTTTTATTAGTCACAATAATAGGCTGTGACTACTTGATTATTCAGAAATATTCCAGGAAGATGGTTCGTCTAAGGAAACCAAATAAATATATTGTGTTTTCTATCTATTTGTGACTATTTTTTTAGTTACTCCAACTAGAACAAAACATACAAATCCACAGCCACAGGGAAGTGGAGCTTCTTAATTAAGCAATGAATAGTAGTCTGCATTTGGAACAACCCCCCTTCCAAATATTCAGTGCGGGGAAAACAGAACATTAAAACACTTCCTGACTTAAAATCAGGCTGTGAGCAGAATTAGGCCAAAAGTTCCTGTTATTTTCATCATTGCACTGTTTAGTTGTGGTGGTGCATCCTGCCCCCCACCCACAGGCTGTGCTATGATCTGAGAAATGCTCCTCAGGCCTTGAGCTGGAGTATGTCACAGAACCCCAGGGGAATTGCTCACAGGTGCCTTGCACAGACTCCCTCTGTCTGCGTGCATATGCTACATCCACTGTGCGAGGGATTCGGCTGTCTTAAATTCTTAGGTACTTTACATTTGTGAGTAAGTTACTGTTATAGTGGATGTAGAGATATTAAAAGAAAGTTTTCTACGGAGCTTCCATTGGCAGAATGCTAAATGGCTCACCTTTTGGAGGTGGCAGTACATTAGATGCCATCAGTATCTGTCTTACCATAGTATAGTAAATCATATATGGATCCAAGTTAAATTGTTAAACTAATAAGTGTTAAGTTAAACTGTTAAGTGTGAAGTTAAATGTTATTAAGTCATAAGTGAAGTGTTGCCAGGCCTTTTGCCATGTCCTTTTTTGTCCTTATCCTTCTGTCCTTTTGATTTTCCTGCTCTCCTTTCCCCCCCAGCTATGGCCTTCACATGGGTGATTTTCCATTTATTGCAGTTCAGACTGATACTGATTTTAGATCTTTGTATTCTGTTTCTCAGGATATTTTAACTGTCTACTAAGTAGCAGAGTAAACCTTGCCACGAACTCTGTTGTGCTGTTGCCTTTATATTAAACCTGCTTTTGCTGACACCTTTGCTGGTGATTTTTTTGGTCAACCTTAAAACACTCTTTTCATGACTTAAGCACTTCTGATTTAGGCAAAACAGGCAAATTCTAGTGTGGGACTCAGCTTGCAGATTCTGGTAGATCTAAATGCAGGTGACTGTACGTGAGAGTCTCGAGTCAGCTGCTGCAGACCAGCCATCTGTGGCACCTCCTCAGGTTTGGAGGGGGTGACACATGACCAGTGAAAAACACACATCCTCTGGGCTCGTGGTTGCAGGTCATGCTGGTTGTCCCAGAGTGTCCCAAATGACACCCAGATGGTTTTGGCAAATGAACTGAGTTCACAGGACTCCGTGGTAGCCATAAAGGAGTGAAAAAAACTAACACAAGAAAGAAGTGGTGAGTAGACACCTCCACCAAATAGCTCTTAAGGCTCTGCCAAGCTCACAGCCAGGGCAGATCTAAAGAGTATCATAATTACATACACAATTACGTATACCTATATGCATATACAGTCACAAATTCAGGTTCAGTCTGAGTGCTGGATGCTACTTTTGCTTGCCAAGTCAGCATCGTGGCAGTCGAGAGAGACACCCTGCTGTAGGAAATGTAGAATAGTCCTATGACTGCAGAACAGCTGAAAACAAAACATGAATAAATGTCCCAGAGAAGATGCAGACATCTCATCCCTGGAGGTGTTCAAGACTGGTCTGGACAGGGCTAGGAGCATTCTGGTCTATTGGAAGATGTCCCTGCCAATGGCAAGGGGTTGGAACTTTATGATGAATTTATTATTGGAACTTTATTATGCACTTTAGATGGTCTTTAAGGGCCCTTCCAGCCCAAACCATTCTATGGTCCTACGATTTTCTCACTGGGCCTAGAAAACAAATAATAAAATATCCTGTAACTCAAGCTTTGTACTCTGCACTGAATTCAAGAACTTGTCTGATTTCAATATGTACGTACAGCTGGTGCTCTTGCTCCTTAAAATCTGTCAATTTTATTTTCTTCTCAAAATAAATTTAAAAAGCTTCATGACAGTCAGTCAGCACCAGTATGAAAGCAAGTTTTATAGCCAACTAAAATCCACGAAAATCTGTATTCCTCACAGAGGCATTGATGCAGCTGCTGGTGCAAACAGCAGTGCCCCAAGGTGTGCTTATGTTCTTTTACGAATGCTGCATCCTGTGAAGGGTGGTTGAGCACAAAGTCGCCAGATGCTCTCTGCGACTGGTGCATCTGCAAGGTCGTTTGTGTGTTCTGGTGGCTGAGGTGTAAATGATAAAATTATGGAACACACAAAAAAAAAATCTTCAGCAGGCCCAAGTTGTGCCTTGTGACTGCAACAACAAAGCACTTGATGGACTTTCAATGTCGCTAAATTTAATTCAGAAGAAACAAAACTGTGCCATGATTCCACCTGTTGTCAGCTGCTGATGCTGCAGTTTTCTCTCTCATGCCTTTAAGGGTTGCGATGGCGAAGCAAATGTGCCTGAGTGTATTTATTGATCTCCCACTTCTTCCAGGAGTGTTCTTGATGGGTTTGGTTTGTCAGATGAGTGCCAAAGGGAAGGATGAAATTTTATCTTAGTCTTTATAAAAATGCAAATGTGGACTTATCCATCATTGCAGTGTTATCTACAGACCCCAACACGTTTCATCCCTTTTGCTGTCCTACTGCCAGACTGAAGAGGGACTCCAAAAGGTCTTCTGGGTTAAATTCACAGACAAAAAGATTGAGGTGAAAGGAAAAACTGGGATGGAGATGTTCACAGTAAATATTCCGATGGGATATGGAATATGTTTATCAGTCATTCAGAGACAGAGCTGAATTTACTTCTGCATGGAATTTGGATTCCATGCAGACCCAGGGGTTTGCATTGCATTAAATAAAAAAGTGGGGCACCAATCACATGAAGATAATTTTGAGTCTCTCAAACAAAGCACAGCAGGATAAAGCATTAGAGATTGTGGAGCACTGGATGCCAGTCATTCAGAATGCTTTCTGGAAATTTATAAGGAGGTACAAGGATTTAAGGGTTATAGTAGTCAAGAAAATCAAGCTTTTTGTGCAACAGTGTGACTGTGATTCCTGATGTGCAAAGCAGGAACTAATTATTTAAAAATGAAGGTTAACCTTAGTTTTCCCGTGGCACTGTGAGCCCAATATTGGAATATTGTGTACTCAGTGATTATAGTAGGATATTAAAAAGATGAAAAATGAGCAGACAGGAGACAAAAATAAAGGATTTCAAAGACATGAGAAATGCCATAGAGTTGTAAATGTTTGGTTCTTCACAAGGAGAATGAGAGGTGACGTCATTAGGGCGCATAAACACTCACCAAAGAAAATGCCAAGTGTTAAAGGACCCTTAATCGTGTATAATTGTTGAAATTTAAAAATAGATTAAACAAAATTCAAAACAAAGCACAAATCCTTAACATGAAGAATAATTGCAGGGAACCACAAAAACTGAGACAACTTCTCTATCTCCTGAAATCCTCAAAATCTTTCAGGTGTATGGAACAAAAAGTGGCCGCTGTCAGTCAGGATACAATTGGATGAAATGAAACTGGTCTGTGGCATACTGGAATCTGACTGGGTCATCTGACAACTGGAAACTTTTAAAGCTATGAAAGGGTTTGAGTAGGGTCTTCGAGGATACTGCACAGTAGAGGAATCAGGAATTTTGAAGGAGGAAGCATCTTTTGCTGAAAAATATGGGTGATGTCAGGATGAACCTCAGAGAAAATTGTACTACAACCAAAGTTTGAGGCCATCTGAAACCAGCACTTAGATCCCTGAGAATACAAAAGCAGCTTTGAACTTGATCCTAAAGCCAAAGTGCTGCTACATGTGTGTAAGAAATCCTTGGTGAATGCTCATACACGTGTTATGACCTTGCCAGTTTCCTTGTTTTCTTTGTACATATCACTTCTATCAATCTTAATTTGGCTTTCTCTCAGGAGCAAAGACAGGCTCGAGAATCCAGAGTAGATGGTCCTTTGGGACTTAGAAGACATTTATTTAGGTTTATGTCATGCATCTCTAATAATACCAGCGGGAAGAATACACCTTCCATTCCAAACACACTAATCTGTCAGTGCATATCAGAAAAAAATACCCTCTTGAAGGACCAAGTTCAAAAAGAAAATGAATGAGAAATATTTTAGATATTAGGCATGAAAAAAAATTAAATAGGGCATTGCAAAATATGTTAGGAAACTGAAAGCTGAAGCTCTCATGGGATAGCTTGTTTATCATGTTTCCAACGCTGTTTATGGATCAGATAGTTATGGGCAGGTTCAACTAGGCTCAAATGCTTTTGCATGCTTTTATCACCAGACCTTCAAACCTTCTCCAATTCACTGATATCATTAATCATAGTTTGTGATAAGCAAACATGAAAAGCTACAGCCCACTCGTTCTGTCTGAGTGCATTCAGATACACTTTCAGATTAAATTTCAGTTAATTTATCCTTATTTTTATAGTTTATGAATACTTATTTGTGAATTGTAAAAGACAGCACAGTGAGGAGATGTTAATGCAGTCTTCCCAAAGCAAAGACACCACTTAGGCAAATATTTGGCAGCAGTTTCATAATATTTTGCGCTTGCAATTAGCTTTGGGGTCATTTTCCATAACAGTGGGACTCTCGTTTGTCAAAGCATCCCCTATCATTAAGCCTTTTCTGTTACATTTACAAAATCCAAACCCAGAACGCTCTACTCATAGCATTTTATTCAGTGATGCCTATATTAATTCCCTAAAATCTTCTGGTTAAACTTGTAATAACACTTAAAAAGCCTTCTAATCTTGGAGACTTTAGCTCCTGGAACTGATCGTGTTATTAGACAAACCTTTGAAATGGTTAATTAACCTTCTTCTTAAAATGCACAACTCATTCCTGATGTAAATTTGTCTGTCTTCGGACCCCAGAGATAACATTTTGTTTGTTCAGTGATTTCTATTGTCAATATAGACATTTCCCCTTCATCCATATGGTGCATATCCATAAAACGTGATCAGACTGAGATCACTTGGCTTCCCTGTAGGATATTTATGAATAGATTATAATCTCGCATATGATGGGGAAATTGTAAGACTTGGGTCTTGTCTTCAGGGAAACTTCTTTGATTTTTTTACGTAGTCCCTTCTGCAGTAATACTGTTCACTGTGGTAGCCAAGGTAGTGATGAGTTCTGATGATGCTTAAATTTTGCATAAAAGACTCCTTGCTTAGTAAGCTTTCCCATAGAGCTGATGGCTTTCCTTGTCAACCGTAAAGAGAAAAAGGGAAAAGAGCTCAACTCTTTAGCCATGCTTTTCCCTTGTCAGAACATCTGAGAGTAAAGGAGTCTGAAGCAGGCATTGCTCGAAGTGCAGTATCCTATTTCACCTGCACCTACATTTCTAATTAACTCTGGCTATATTCTTCCTTTACTGATTCCTCCCTTGTTACCACCAGAGAGCTCAAAATCCATGAGTGTCCTGCCTCTAGTCAATAAATCGGAGCAACGTATGGAATAGGCTTGGGGGACAAGAAGCTGAGGCCTTAATTTCTTAACTTTCTTAATTATTTTTTTTGGCCAACACATTCTTAGTTGTTAGGTGAACTGTTCAAAGCTAGTGGAACCCTGCTTTTTATGTGCTTTAGATGTTCACTAGAGTATGGATAAATATAGTTTTATGTTTATATATAGTTATGTGTTTAAGTTGCACATGTGTTTCTATTAGCAAAGCCATGTACAACGGGAGTTTACAATGTGAAATAAGGATTTTTGCTTATGGTTCAAGCACATTGCTTTAATTAGAGGAACTCAACAAACAGACAAATAAACAAACAAATAAATAATCAAAGAAGCAAATATTTCAGATCAGAAGAAAACTTTATGATTAAGTTTATGGAAGCCTCAAGCTAAAGCATGTCCAAGTCAGCACAGCCTTTGCCTGTAGCCTTTACATTTCTTTTAGATCATCTAAAACATGAACTGTTTCTAAGTAGAAAAATTTCTCTCTATTAACTCCACACACTCTAAGAATAATTTCAATTTAGTTGCCTACTTAATAAACACAAAGCAATTAACTAGAAACATTTTTTAAAAGACTTTGCCCTTGCTTTCACACTGAGCCAACCAAATACTGCACAGTAGACCAGACTTTTTTTTTTCCTTCAGAAATATCACTGAGATGACAAATTGTGTTCATATTCTTATTTTCCTTTATTACCCATAATCTTAAAATATATGCTTTGATTCCCAGTTGCTCCTCTTATTGGTCACTGGAGGCCAAGGAATGTTGCTCAGCTCCAAGTTGTCTGGCCAGATCCCACCTTGCCATGTCCTAAATGAGCCATCTGAGGGAATGGCCTGGAGTTGTGTCTGGGCAGGGTCAGGCTGGACTTCAGGAAAAGGCTCTTCCCCCAGAGGGTGGTTGGACACTGACCAGGCTCCCCAGGGCAGCACCAAGGAACATTTGGACATGGTGGGATTGTTGGGTGGACTATTGGCTACAAAAAATGCTTAATGGCTTGAAAGACACCACAAAATGACTAAGTCCAAGGGAAAAACCTTGACTTTTCTTTAATTTGGAATACTGGAAATTGTATTTTTCCTAGATGTCTTTGTTCTTCTAGCTGCAACAAGTGACTCCCCTTGCAGAATGAATAGTAATTATCTGAAATTATCAAAAATTATTGTCATGGTGGTGGAGGTTATACCAGAATAGGAGGTATCTGCTGTGTAGACCTTTCAGTATCAATTTATTACTTTGACAATTTTTACTCGTAGACTAGTTAATAATTTATTCCGTACCTATTTACACACAGAAATATTATTCTCCTAATTCCTAACTGCAAGGTATATGTAATTCTAGGATTAAAAATCATGCCGGTGAATGGTTTTGTGTAAATGCAGAATAAATCTGCAGTGTTAAATTTATTCCTTTCTTACCGAAAAAGAGCGAAGGATTAAAACAGAACAAATAAAAATAAATAGCTGATAATTCCATTAATGGATATTTACAAACTGTAGGATTATGCAATTTCTCACAGAAATATTCTTGTTCTTTTTCTAAAATAAATAAAAGGAAATAAGCCACTTGCTTTCAGCTTTGTAAAATAAATGTCCTACTAATGCCTAAGCCATCTATTTTGGTTCTGGTCTTTTGCTATACAATTTATTACATACATTTATTGTATCCTTGTGAAATCACTTTTCTTTCATGGAGCAAAGACATTGTTAACTATTTAGACTTTGTTATTGACATACTTGCAATAATTAGAAAATATTTATGTTTTCTGAAGGAGGAGAGAGGAAATATTCAAGTTAAAAATAATTTGATCTCAGTTCATACTGGATGTGAGTTCCTCTGCTCCCAGAGGCAGAAAATTGTGGATAGGAGTAGGAGAACATCTACCCTGTGAGTTGAATATCTGTGTCTGTCAGGGTCGGTATTCTAGAAAAGCAATAGCAAAGATATTGTCGGGGACAATCTTGTTCCCTGCAGGTAGGGCAAAGGTTTTAGCTTTATACATGGTTTTTCAGCTTGTCTCTTTTATGCTTTTGGCAATAGAATTGCAGCCACCCCAGCCAGTAAGTCAACATTAATAGCAACACTCAAGTTTTGCAAATTTAGTGAAATAATTATCCACGTTTGCAGACAGTAAATACATGAGTACCCTCAGGTGATTATTACCACTACTTCACTATGCTCCTAGTTTTCAAACACAGAAAGTTATTTTAGTATATCGGGCATTTTTATATTTTTGTTGTGGGAAGTTGAAACTTGATTTATCATCAACAGATTCTGTTGAAATGTCTAACATCAGCCTCGTAAATAAAATTAATAGGTAAAGTTAAAATTGTACTTTTCTATCATAACCCACATTTATCTTTATCACACTGAGAAGCTGTTTCCCAGAGTTCCTCCTAAATAAAAAAAATTTATTATCATTATTACTGCTGTTGTTGTTATTCACTTTGTTCCTATTTCTTTGTACCTTGACAAAGGTTTAGCATTACCTGGGAGACACCAACCTGGGAAATAGGGCGTAAATAACCATCACCAATTACAATTGAAGGTGACTTTATATGAAATACTTTATCATTTCTGATCAATGACTGATAGATTCAAATCATCAAGAAACAGACTGAATGCAGGCAGAAAACTAGTCCTCCCTTGAAAAGATTGAATGCCTAGTGATGGAGAGAAACTTGCACTTTTCTAGTCTCAGCATCCTTTTCACAGCCAGCTCCGTCAGAACTGTCAGTCTGGAAGCTCCAACCAGAATTTAGCTCACTTAGAAGAAATACACCTTACTCATTTTTAATTCCTTATCCTTCATTTCAGCAATGAGCTTTTGCACTGCTTCACTCTAGTTGGATTACTTCTTTTTTTCTTTCTACTATCTCGCTTCCCCAGCTATTCACCCACTGCCAGTTTCAGTTCTCTGTGATGCCATAGGTGAGCTGTTTTCATCTACAATGCTCTTAAGAACATTAGTTTGCAAGAGGCTCCTTGCAAGACAGAATTATACAGACAAAAAGAAGTCAGAAGCACTTACAGGAAAAAGAGATTACACTGGATGTCTTCATCCTGACACTTAAATGGAGCATGACATTCTTAAAATTTTAGTAGAACATGGGACATCAAGAAAATAGTAAAATATTTGTGCTCTATTAACACAAGAAAGAGATGTGTAGATGCGTAAAAGAAAATTCAAACCCAGAAATGACAAGGTGGGTTAGGAAAAAAAGATCTAGTAAGGCAGTAATACTATCATGTGGAGAGAGCAGTACTGTACTTTCTAACAGATGAAAGCTCCTGTCTATCCTGTGAAAGAGATAAAAAAGCAAAGCAATAAATAGTGTATAATCCAAACTCATTTTTTGAGCCATACACTACACTGCTCATTCTCTGGCAGCAGCCCAAGGATAAACACCGGTCGTACGTATGCAAAGGCTGCTTTCATAAACACTTAAAAAACACTACAGTGTGTCAGTGCAGTAAATAATAGCATTTATTAAAATAGATAGAATATGTGAATTAAGATCACTTGCTAATGCAAAGAATAGAGGCATCAGTCTAAGCCTGCTCAGCCCTGGGATCAACTGATACAGTTTTTTACCTCTCAAAGACACATTAACTGAGATATGAAAAGAGAAAAGAGTTCAAGCCTGTGACTTCTTTTGGTTCAAGAACAGTTTGCAGGGGCAATGAAGAAGCAAAATAATACCAAAAATCCTCCCCAAAATAAGCAGTTTCACATTTGGTTCTCATCTGTTTTTCTTCGTGTACAGGGAATATTAAAAAGCTTCTTTTTCCCAGTGACACGTAAATTTCTTATCAGATATATAAATAAACCAAGCATAATGTATTTCGTCTTTTGTGGCACTCAAGGTGAAGGCAGCAACTTTAAAAGTTTTTTTTTTTACCCTAATGTAAACATAGTAATCCTTGCACATGGGGAAATCTACCACAGGTAGGGTTAAATTGTCCAATTTCTGATGGAAACTGTGGGATTTCTTTAGCATGGACTAGGATCTCAGTGCAAAAGTAGAGAGAATGTAAGAAAGAATAAACATTAAAATAAATATTTTATTTGATCCATGTGAATTTTCATCCATGCATAACTTCACAGGCTGCAAATGGAAATGTTGCATGCTGAGATTATTCAAATGTTCAAATGGAAGAGGAGCAGAGGGTCTTCAGAGGAAGAGAATTTCACCATCTAACCATTCTTTGAGGAAAAAAAAAAAATCCAAGTTTTCAAAGGGATTCTGCAAGAATGATATCCACATTCTTTAATTTTAATTACTGCAGATGATTTTTACCATATGTATGAATGTCTCTTCCTCCCAAGCCTATCCTTCAGGCTAGTTACTCCCTCTTAGAATCAAAAATTGCATCCTCTAAGGCTGGTGTATCATCAGTTGCTGGTTTTGGTGTCATGGAACAGCAACCCTACAGAAAAGTGTATCCCTTACACCAGGTCTTTAATTTAACTGCTGCTGATTGAAATGTCTCCAATAGAATTAACCCTTCTTCTGTTGTGTATTAATTATAGGGAGTTAAGAAGAAACCAAACTCAGTTGTTCCCATAGCTAAAATCACAGAATCACAGAANTAGTTACTCCCTCTTAGAATCAAAAATTGCATCCTCTAAGGCTGGTGTATCATCAGTTGCTGGTTTTGGTGTCATGGAACAGCAACCCTACAGAAAAGTGTATCCCTTACACCAGGTCTTTAATTTAACTGCTGCTGATTGAAATGTCTCCAATAGAATTAACCCTTCTTCTGTTGTGTATTAATTATAGGGAGTTAAGAAGAAACCAAACTCAGTTGTTCCCATAGCTAAAATCACAGAATCACAGAACCACAGGGTCAGTTAGGTTGGAAAACACCTCTGAGGTCATCGAGTCCATCCTATGACCCAACACCACCCCTGGATGTGACACGACCAGGTGCCACGTCCAGTCTTTCCTTAAACACTTCCAGGGGCCGTGACTCCACCACCTTCCTGGGCAGCCCATTCCAATGTCTATCATCCTTTCTGTGGAGAAATTCCTCCTGATGTCCAAGCTAAACCTCCCCTGGCACAGTTTAAGATGATGTCCTCTCATCCTGTGGTTGTTTCCCTGGGAGCAGAGCCAGACCCTCCCCTGGCTACAGCCTCAGGTTGTTGTAGAGAGAGAGAAGGTCCCCCCTGAGCCTCCTCTTCTCCAGGCTGAACAACCCCATAAGTAGAATATAAAAGAAAAAAGAACAAATAATTGGATTAGTGACAGGGCACTGTATCCATGAACAGATCTCTAAGAGTTACTCCATATCCGCCTCTTTTTTCCCTCGTCGTCAGAATGATCCCTGTATCAGGCTCATAACACCTGGTAAGTGTCCTAATGCTCTTCTTTTAGGAAATGACCGATTCCAAAATGTCAGGGGAAGAAATACTCACTGTCCTCCGAAGTGTAACGTTCCAATGGTTAATTACATTCACCCTTAAAAATGTTTCCCTCATTTCTGCTCTGAGTGTGTCTACCTTCAGCTTCCATGCTCAGTGTCTCATTATATTTCTCCCTGCTAGATCAAAGAGGTGTCTCCCCTCAGAAATCTTTTTTGTGTTAATACGGATCATCCGTAATTCCGTAAGTTGAATTTTGATGTCATTGAAGCTGATTTGGTCTTGGCAATTTTTGTGGTTCTTACACTCAACAGATACAGGAATGTTAAGATGAAATGCCTGACATATTTCATATTGTTTTAGTCTCTGCACCTAAACGCCTGTTGATAGTTTGGAGGATTTATTACTGTCCTCACCAGTATGGCTGTATTTCCTAAATTTTTTTCCAAAATGTTTTTCCAAAACCTGCAGGACTCTGGAAACTTTCTTTTTACTGCCATAACCAATGATCTTGTCATGGGATAATGTTTAAAATCCCCCTTTATCTGCCTGAAGTGAGATTATACTCTGAGAAAGGGATGCAGTTCAGGAAAAAAAAAAAGGAAAAATCAAGGTCAAGCCTTGAGACTCGATCTGTAATGGGATATGGAAAATAATTTAAAGTTAAATCGTATTATGAAATTTAGCTAGTCAGATAATTTTAGCTGTAAGAAACTGCTTTAAGGCAACCTCCCACTGACCCACTTTTGCATTGTCATTTCCTCAATGAGAATTGATAACCCATCCTTGCTCTTGCGGAATGACCACGTTGACAGCGGGGATTTAACTCCCTGCATGATTAATGGCCGAGGCAGCGCTCCATCAAACGCGCCGCGATGTTCGGTGCCTCTGACAGCCCAAGAGTGATGATCCTTCGCCGGGATGGAAAGCAGAGCGTGACAAACCTGCAGCCACTGACGCCTCCTGCAGCATCCGTGAAATGGCACAGCACAACAAATGGGACTCTTGACCTCATCGCTTACAGCGGAGCGGATCATTTGTATAAACAAGTTATTTAGGTGCTTCAATGTACTTTGGGGTTGATTAATAAGGCTTCCCTTCACCTCTTGCGTGTCAGAGAGTGTTTGAGAAGGGAGAGAAGCAAAGCACGGCCTCGAGGTTGGAGCAACGCGCTGGAAATTTCAATTCTTTGCAGAGCTTTCCTACTGAGCTTTAGTTCTCATCATCATGGCTTGGCTTCGTGAACAAAGGTTTGGGAAGGGCTCTACCCACGCTTGCTGCAAGTGGGGGAATCCTTCGAGCCTGCGCAGTGGATTTTTTAGGTGAGGCGCAGCGTGCGCGGAACTGGCCCCACCCTTTAGTCCTAAGGTTCATCTGCCAGGGCCTAGCAAGCTTGGACGGTGGCAGCGAAGTCCTCAGGATGTAGGTTTAGTTAGAGTGTCCTTCTCTTAGATGGATGGCCTTACAGGGCTAAGCGAGCTCCATCTGCCCGGGTTTGGATTTAGAGTTGTCCTTCTCCTAGGATGGTTGCCAGGAGGCTGGTGAGCCCATCCTGCCCGTGGACACACTTTGTCTGACCCTTCAACTGAGACCTGACTAGCATGGGAGACCCTACCGGAGGCACAACCACCGCCAGCATAGCTCACAGCCTCATAAGGGCACGCAAGCTTCTCCCCCGTGACAAGGGGGTGCCCGTGGAGAAGTCTTTAGTTCTAAACATCTGCAAAATGGCATATTTGCTAAGGCTTCACCTCAAGAAAGTGTCATGCGTGGATATGCCTGTAGGTCCTGTACAAATACTTCAGAAGTGCCAATTTCATGGTGGACTTTTTGTATGAGACAGCGTGAGGCTGGTGCCAAGCCACAGCTCAACCTCCTCTTTAAACCAGCTCAGCTGGTATTTTCTCTTCTCACACAGATGTCTGTTCTCCTAGCAAACCATTAAATAGCTTTCATCATACTTTAGGTAATTTTTCTCTTTTCTTCAACTTGTTTTGGAATTGGAAAACATGGGAGAAAACAGAGCGGTTACAGCCAGAGCTTATCTGGAATGTTTTGCTGAGTATTCATAGGGAAATGAGGATTCGCAAGGGAGGCAATGGTTTATTGAGGCAATGATTTAAACTAATGTTTTCCAAAATAGCAAAGTGTCCTATGCCCATCTGTTTAACTTGCAAGGAATGGATTTTCAAAGGTCATTCCAGGTATCGTAGTATTTCAAGTTGTCGTTGGTTTCTGAAATATGAGGCAGGGAGATGATTCAAAAGCAGGGCTGTGTGATATCGAGGTTATTCCAATAATGCAGGGAATTCTTTAACTCCAGAAGACTCTGTCTTAGCCAGTTATAGAGCCACCATACCCCTGGCAGCCTGGGCTTATTTCTTTTCCTGAAAATAATAAAATCCTGACTTGATTTTACTTTTCTAAATAAACCTTTAAGTTTGTTTGCATTAGGTTTGGGATTTGTTTTTAAAATTTTGAGTCTAGGTTTCAATTTAGAGCAAATTACTTGATTTTTTTTCTACTGAAAGCAATACAGAATTAATCAAGCAGATAAGATTCTTTATTCACTTTACAGTCTCTATTTCTGTCCTTTTCTTTAGTCTTAAATTTTAAAAAGTCTAGTTAATTCTCTTGCTGTTGTCATTCCTGTGATTTCTTGTCATGATCCAAAGTCAAAAGAGGACACTATTGAACAAAATAATATAATCTGTTTTTAAACTAGAGTTCCAGCTAGAGAGAGAGAAAGCTTAGAAAACCATCAGGATTACCTTTTCTTGTTAATTTAAAAATTAGATCTCTTACTTATACTATCCAAGGCATTTAGGGAGGCTCATTGGATCCACATCTCTTAAGAGATCTGTGAGAACAAGAAGAATGTATCCTGCAGTAATGTATTAAGAACGATTTAAATTGTTTTCCTCAGTTTCACTTCTTTTCATATTTTGCTTAATTTTTTTTTGTGCATTAGCAATTATAGTAAAGCTAGAGTGAAGCATTTTTTATTTTTGCCTTTTTCCCAACAGTTAAATTATATGTGAAGCAATATGGATCCGTCCTTTAGTGTACTGCATAAATACTCAGCTGCCTATTTAACTCTTGGAGACTTATGTATTGATCTTCACATCATTACAAGTGTTTTATCCAGCAATAGCATCGTGTGTTTAGTAAAGCAGTTTGCCTTCTTGCATGGTCCCTTTTTCCTCACTGTGTGGCAGCTGAGTTGTGACAGAACCTGAACATCCTGGTTGCTGACTGTGTGACTGATATCCATCTGCACAGTCGGTGTTCCTGGTACTGTTGGAGTCAGGGGTCAGCTCTGTGGTCCCTGCCTTGGGCGGCTTCCAGCACAGGAGGGGCATTGATTTCCTGGAATTGTCATTATCCTTCTCTGTGATCTTCTCATCAAGAAACTGCTGTGTTTCATTTGTTCCTGGTGATGAAAGCAGAGAGGATCTCAGACCAATACCTAGATGAAAACACAGCTTGATTTTGCAGTTAATAATAAATATTGGGACTGGGTCCAGAAGCTTGTACTTTCTTGTAACCTAATCCTAACTCAGCCTTTAGGTAGATCTTCCTGTTGCAATATGAGCCAATCTGTTAATTCAGTTGCTACAGAGAGCAGGAGGTATCTGTCACACAGATGATTTACTGCAGTCCCACCCTTTTTAACTAGGAATGTGTCAAGTAATATTTCTGATTCAGTTGGGCAATCTTTGTTGACAAGTGCTGTCTCCCTTGTGATGAGTATTGCAAGCACCTCCCTTGAAAAAGGAGTGCCTGTCTAAGCAGGGATGTAGTGAACACAGTCCTGCTGTCTGGATGTGGTTTAAAAAGATGTGACTGATTCACTGTGACTACAGGTAAAGGAGAAAGAACCATCAATATTGCACTAAAAGTATTTGCATCTCAATTATGGGCTTCTCATCCTGCTCCCAACGGCAGAGAACCATTAGTTTATAACAGAGTCATGCAGATTTGTCGGCAGTATGTGCCCAGCTGCACTGGGACTGCTTGCACAGTCATGTACAAAAAACTTGTACAGGTTTTTCCTCTTGGAAAAGGAAGGGGAAAAAAAAAATCCAGCAGTCTTTGCGAATTCCAGAAGGGGAATTTCAGTACAATTTGTCACCAAATCGGTCCTGTGTTCAAAGGAACTTCTTGGTGAAATAAATCCGGAAGATGAGGTGAAATGTCATTTCTCTCTCTACGTCTCTGGCCCTGGGGAACCTGCAGCTGCTTCTGTGCTGTGCAGGAATGTTTGATGCACGTACCAGCGAGAGAAGTCATGACCATGTCACCCTCAGCCCTGCAATTCGAGTGATAGAAGTTGCTTCTCCATCACGACCCTGCATTTGTGATGATTTCCTCCTGCTGAACCTTCATTTTTTCCCAGGGATGAGTCACTTTGTGTTTTTGTGAGGTCGTGACCACCAGCCTCAAACACAGTTTTCTTCTCTCTGGTCCATTTCTGAAGGTTTTTTTTCATTCAATTCATTAGCTCGGTAATGAGGAAAAGAAGTAAGACAGGTTTTAGTGTACACCAGCAAGTTTCTGGGTAAGGCAGACAATTCTATTTCTAACTCAACCCTGCATGTAACATCTTGCATTAGAGCTCGTGTGAT
Organism: Grallaria varia; assembly: GCA_013396735.1. NCBI lineage: Eukaryota > Metazoa > Chordata > Aves > Passeriformes > Formicariidae > Grallaria > Grallaria varia. The sequence continues at coordinate 807,716 of VWZG01007501.1, forward strand.
TTGAGTTACATGGAGGAATTTATTGTGCCATAACAAATTCTGTGCAGGGCTGGAGATGAGGAGTTAGAAAGGTAAATAAAGAAAAAAACCAAAAGAAACCAAAGAGGAGGATTGGAACAAAACTGGAAAAATTCATTCTGCCAACATTTTCAACTCTACTTGCTCTTACAGGAACTGTGAGAAAACAAAATTTTAATTTAAAAAACAAAAAACCAAAAAAACAGGAAAAGAAAAATCCAGGCATTAGGGATGAATGTACAAATTGGCATTTTAATCTGTATTCACATAAAAAAAGTGTTGTAGACCCTCTGAGATCTCACAGCACTTTGGGAACAAACAGCAGCAGGGATGAAGAGATTTGGCATATGATGAGAGGGAAAATATGAAACTCAGAGTGAGAAAGAAATTGAAGGTTGTCATAACATCGTAAAAACCAAGAGAGCAGGCAATGAGACTCACGTACAGTGTTTTTTCATGTTGACCAAGAGGCACATCTCCTGATGTCAGTTTTAATATCTGAATGCAAAGATGTTATTAAAAAAAATTCCTCAAACATGTGGAGGGGAAGGGGGGTGGAAGAGAGAGAATTGCCCTGGTCTCTGGTCTGTCTGATGTTACGTTTTAGATATTTACAGGACTAATTTATAGTCCAGTGTTGCTTATAGACCACAGCCATCACAGGACCCCTCCCTGGGATAGTTCAGCAAAGAGGAAAAAAAAAAAAAAGAAGTGTTTTCTGTCTATTTGAAAAGAAGGACAGGAATAATCTGTTTAATTTATAGCAGGGAAAATTCAGGTAAAATATTAGGAGCAAAAGGACTGTCAGGGTAGTGAGAAGCTGGGATATATTGAGTAGGCAAGCCTTGGAGTTGCCAGCATGAGTGATCATCATGAACAGGTTGTACAAACATCTCTTAGGGATAATGGGAATAACTGAATCTATTTTAAAAGAAGACAGAAAAACTGCATGTTTTTTCGCCCTTCCAACCATACAGTTCCATCTTTCTGGGTGACCTGAAATAGAAAAGGAAAATATCTGAGAATTTAAACAAAACAAAATCAAAACAACAACAAAAGAAACAACAACAACAAAGGCCAGCAGGAGCAATGTAATTTATGCTGAAGCACTTTCTTTCACAGTCCAGGAGCATCTGCTTTAGCAGTCCATCTCCATGAAATGCCTTTCTTTGCCTCATTTCCTCCAGAGGAGGAAAACATTAAAAGAGAAGTTCTGTTCTTGAGTGTTCCTACAAAAAGAACACACAACCCATATAACTATGAGGCTTCTCCTACTCTCTTGGTATTTCACCATTTCTCTTTTCCTTAGTGCAGAGGTGTGCCATTTTATTTTTTTTATTTCCGATTCCTGTTTAAAGTTTGAAAGATGCAGCCCCTGTGCCATGTGTTCTTTTACAAACCATTTTTCCTTGGTGCTGTGTCTTCCTATTTTCTTTGCCTGTGTGAGAGCAGATTCCTCTTGCCAAGGCAGTTTTGTGAGTCTTGGTCACTCTACTCAGCCGCATTAGCAAATCTCAGGGGCTCTGCATTGCAGGGTTCCCTCTGTAGCCTTTCTCTCTTCATTAACTGCACAGGGAAAGTGGAGCTCAACTTTTTTAATTTACAACATATTTAAATTAATGAGCTATAGTATATGGTGTGATAAGCAGTCTGGGTAGGTTTATATTAGAGAACAGTGTCCAGCCATCCCTGCAGAATTCATGGCTTTCAAATGCTTCTCCTGACAGCGTTGCTGGACTCCAGTATTTGCATTGCATGTTTTCAAAGGCAAAAACAGTGGGGGCTGTGGTTTGGCAGTTCTCAATTCTCTCCCCATCTCTGCCCCAGTCTTCTATGGCTTCAGGAAAGATTTGCTCCTCAGTTTCTGCCTTTATAGCAGTGACAGCAGTATTGGTCTAGAAGAGTTCTATGGGAAAAATACACCTATGAAACATTTCTCAGCCTCAGGATGGCAAAGGCTAGATCAAGTATTAGTCATTAATTATAGATAATTTAGAAAGGAAAGATTAATTTAATTTAAATTGTTTTTATCTAAATACACTCCGTGCTTTGGGTGTATGAGGGGAGAAGGAACACGAGAGAGGTTCCATCCAGAGATGTGTAAAATAAAAATAAAAAATAAATAAAAAGTTTGGGTTTTTTTCTGTCCCAAGACATTGGCGGAGTGCAGGGTTTATCATGCCAACAATCACACTCTTTTACTGCAGCGCTTTGAGGGCAGGACCCAGCTATATCTCAGAGGTGTAAAAAAGGGCTGGTAATATTGTCACTCTCCAAGCAATGTGGCAGTACTGCAATACTTATTGCAGGGATATTGACACGGTACTTACTGGTGTTCATCCCTAAATAAATCCCTGTGTGACTGACAGGGGAACAATCCCTGTGGGCTGTATTGCAAAGAATTGCCATGCTCCACTGCACATCGTTAAATGCACGGATTCAAGCATTGAGTCTGGAGATTTTACCACCAACCCAGAAAACAGCAATCTACAGAAGGAATTCAGGCTTGAAGGTGGGCACTCACCTGAGCAATTTGTGAAATCACAAATAGGTGATTTTGTTTTCAGATAGTTTTGTTTGGATTTGTTTTCTTTTCGGCTGGTGTATAGACCTGCAAATCTGCTCTGATTGCACCATTTCTGCGCGGCCTTTCATCCGTGCAAATGCTCTCTGATTATTTGCATGTTTTTGTGAACGGTTTACAAAGGAAAACATGTCAAATGAATGTGACTTTACAGCTAAAGCCATGTGCAAGACAGCAGGTTTTGTTTGCCGGGTTGTGTGCATGCCCCGCATTATGGGTTTGGTTTGCATGGATCCATGTCTTCTGAGCTACAGGTTCAGACAAGTCATCAAAACCCGCTCCAAAGCTCCCCATTTATTGAGGCTTCACGGTGAAACCACCATAGACATTTGTTCCTCTATCTGAAAGGCAAAAGGCGTAGGAACATTTGTTCCTATGAAAGGCAAAAGGCATGACTCGTTGCTGCTTTGGTCCAGCTTTGTGCCATTTCTGACTCCGCTCATTTCAGAGAAGTTAAACTGACATAAACTTACAATGATACGACGTCGAATCAGATCCTTCAGGCTTCAAAGATGCATTGCAATGATGTCTGTTCACTGACCTTTGTGAAATGAATATGGAGATTTTCAGTTGAGTTCCTATTTTCAGCACGTGGTTGGCACTGAAGCCAGTCATTACTGCATCTCCTCTCTGCAGTGCACGAGCTCAGCAGAAATATAGTCCTTTACTCCACCAGGACAAATTTAAGACACATTGCCATATATCTTTAGGAGAAGAGGGCATCTGTGGGGTCATTCATTCTGCATCCATATCACAAAAATCTATTTTATGCATTGAAAATCTTTCTCTTAAAGATGGGCTTTTTAATTCCTTCTCCTTGCTTGGCAATAATCCTCGCTGGCTACCAGATGGGTCAGTGAAAAAGCTCATGCCAGGACCTTAAGCAATGCTTTCAGTTTGGTTTGTTGTTTTTTTTTTTAATCACCTTTCAGTTCTCTGGCATGGAATAATAAAATATTCAGACTTTAAATAAAGAAACAGAATTTCACAACTTGCAGGATAAACCAAAAGGACTGTGCAAGTGCTGGGAGCTACACGAGCGTCATAGAACCGTGGCCCCTCTTATCTTTCCCTGCGTTAATTACTGAGATTGGAGTCAGAGAACATTCATACCCATAAAACCCTTAATTACAAGGACATACTGGTTTCTTAAAAAGCAAGTTATTTCCATATAATCTTGTTGAATGAATAACAGTTTTAAACATGGGGCAAATATAGCAAATTCCTTCTAGAACAGTGTTTTGGGCAATTGTGATATCTGTGTCGACACGAAGTGTCACATTATATAAAACTGAAATATAGTTTGTACTTTCTCTGAAAAACCTACCTGATGCCTGGTAAAACTGGTGGAAATCAAACCATTTTGGTTTTCATCCTTATGCAAAACCTGATCAAAACATGCTTTAGCTGGAATTTTCCCAAATCTCCCTAAAGACTACCTGTTTTGAAAATTACTTTGAAGTTTACTGATGAAAAGCACGCCAGGCAGTAGTTGAATATTGTTATAAACACATCAGGCGGGAGATCTGTAAAACTTTTATTATTTCCTGCCTCTTTCTTATGGTGAAGAGCACCACGGATTTCTGATTTCATTTATCTTGTATTGTCTAAAAATTTCAAATCACTGTTAAAAGTGAAACCGTGCAGTTTAATACTTTTCTTACCTCTGTATTTATCTTGGCAGACCACAGGGAATCTTGATTATTTTCACCGTCTCTAGTCAACGAAAATTGTTGCCTTTTTCCCTTGATTTACACACAGAGCTCTAATCATAAACTATCTTAAAAAGAAAACGCGCAAGGCTGAGTGCCAGAGCTGTCACAAAGAGCTTGTCATAACTCAACAGCCATTCCAAAAGCAATTTCCAAAAACTTAATTTTGTTGGCCTCAAAAAAATTTGTGCCTTAAAACTTAACTATCAGTTCCACATCCATGTTCTTGAGGGGGAAAAATGCAGAGTATATGTTTTCTGTAACTTACTATTCCCCAGACAAAAAAAGGAAAAAAAAAAGGAAAAAGGAAAAAACTTTTAATTTTTTTTTTCATATGCAAATCCCAATGTAAAAGGACCTCACTGCAGTTTATTTGAGTGGAAAACCATGAGATGACAGAGCTGAAATTTTGTTCTGTAAGGAGAATGAGTCTGAATGGGATTATCTACTGAAAATAAGATTATGGACAGGAAATGCTATTATATATTTCTCATCCAAGATCTTTTTTTCAATAGAACATAAATATATATTGCTGTATTTTTTATATCTATATATATTATACCTACACACACACAATCATGCAGTCATATATATGTACTTACGTGTGTGTGTATATATATGTATCAAAATGTTGTGACTGTGGATTGACTGGAGAGAGCCATATCTATAAAACTAGCATCTTACTTGAAAGGTATTAAAAAGATTAATTCTTCCATGGCAGCTTTGAAGAATCCATAATATGTCATCATAATGCAGGCAAAATATATTTCAGCTTTGCAAGTTTATTACATGGTGACTTGTCCTCTCTGGAAAGGATTCATTCATTGGACGAAGAGTTGAGTTTTCAGAAAACTTTTATTTGAAAACTCATCTCTCCTCAGTCTTGCAAATTCTATTCATTAGTATGGGGTCACTCATACTTGTTACAGACATACCTAGTGCTCAGTCTTATCTGAGCTATCTTTGAAATGAATTCAAGAGGTATCAGAGGAAGGCTTAGACTGGATATTAGGAAATATCACTGAAAGGGTGGTCAAGCATTGGAACAGGCTGCCCAGGGAGTCACCAACCCTGGAAGTGTTCAAAAGATGTGTAGATGTGGCACCTGGGGAGGTGGTTCAGTGACAGCATTGGCAGTGCTGGCTTAAAGGTTGGACTCGACAGTCTCAAAGGTCTTTTCCCACCTAAATGATTCTGTGATTCCATGAAGAATCTTCCCTTGTATTCTTAGCATTGCCATTAAATCATTTTTTGTAAAGAGGGGATTTCTGTGCTTACACATCTCATGAAAGTTCTACTCGTATTAGAGCCCCTTTGATATTAACCCAGGCTGGTGTGCAATCTCTGTATTTCTGCCTTTTCAGTAGCTAATGAGCTTTTAATGTAAAAATGAATTGATGGAATGATCACTACTGTAATGTCACAAATAAATACTGAGATGAAATAAGCCAATGCTTTAGGAACTCTTTGCTAAATTATGCCCCTTAGTAATTAGAATGGAATTGAATTCTTCCCTTCCTTCCTATAGGAAGTGGTAAGTGTAATTAAATATTGAGCAAGTATAAGATGGAAAGCATTATATGCAACTACAAAACTTGTATCTTCAAAGTAAATTCTTTGTTCATGACCATTATATAATGGAAACGAGACAACACAAACAAGTGGGATAGGACCTATTCAAATTCCCAGAATGAACCAGATGTCCTAAGGGCTGGACAACGCTTTTCGTGTAAATTTAATATAAGGCCTGAGCAGTAAAGCCTGAGACTTAACTCTTCCACTCATGGAATAATTTGTATTGAAAAGAATTCTCATCTGTCTGTCTAGATATGGATTCCAGGGTTTTTCATTCCAAAAAGAATGTTTTGCTTTTTTATAGACGTCAAGTTTCCTTCTATTTATATACGTATAGATAACATTACCTCAGCCTGTCTAAATGGCATCATTTCAGTGTGGGTGATTCGGTTTCCACGTCCAAGCCCAGTTTCAGATATTAGGCAGGATTTTAAAATATCTACAAAGAAGTTTGACAGTTCTGGCACATTTGTCACTCACCCACTGCTCACCTATCATACACACTTAGCATGGGTGCATGTCCCATGAGTCACTAGTCTCCAGTGATTTTCCACAGGGAGCTCTTGTACCTTAGACTAAACTCTTGACATCTGGAAAAAAGGAAGTTGGGTTTCAGTGTCCTCAGTCTTGCAGAAATTGCAAACCATTTTATCATTGGAACAGTGGTTTAATATAACCCCCATTTGGAAATTCCAAAGAACGTTAATTAGTCGTTCAACATGTTATGAATGGGCTGTTAAGAGAGCTCTAGCCAACCAAAATCGTGGTTATGCAACAGATTTTTTGTGTGACACCAGAAAATGCAATTAATTTCTATGTCAACAGAATCTATATCCGTACAACTTGACTCTGCCTTTTTATAATACATGACTGGAATTGGGTTTGTTCAAAGTTTAACACAGTGGATTCTGATAGACATCACATCCTTAAAGCTCCCACATGGTGGTGTCAATTAACTGGGCCTTCCAATCCACTCTTTGTGGTTGTGTCCTTCTCAGAATCACAAAAATGATTTGGGTTGGAAGACACCTTTCTATGTCCTTTAGTTCCACCCCCCCCTGCTGTGGGTTGGGGCATCTTCAGCTAGGTTGGGTTGCTCAGAACCCCATCCCACCTGGCCTTGAATGTTCCCAGGGATGGGGCATCCACCACCCACCTCTCTGCACAACCTGTGCCAGTGTTTCACCACCCTCCTCGTAGATGATTTCATTCTCACATCTAGTCTGAATCTACCATCTTTAGTTCAAAACAGTTTCTCCTTGTCAAGTCACCACAGGTTGCAGTAAAAAATTCTCTCTCCATCTTTCTCAGGATTTATCTAAGTTTTGATAGGCCATAATAAGATCTCCCTGGAGCTTTGTCTCCCCCAGGCTGAACAACCCCAACTCTCTCAGCCTTTCCTCAGAGCAGAGGTGTTCCAGCCCTCAGGTCATTTCTGTGGCTTTCTCCGAATTAAAGTTTTACTTTTTCACTTTTCCTGGAGTAAAATTCCCTCCAAACCAAGGATGTTAAACTGCAAACTCCTCCAAGTTACAATAAATTACATTTCTTTTGCTACGCTAGGTTTAATTTAGAGGGAACTTAGCTGAACCTTCTGCTACCTAGGGAACAACCACTGGCATTTGTAAAACTTCTGTCTTCCTAGTCATTTTGAAGCAGTCTGGATTATTTTGCTTTCTCCTAAGTGCTTTTAGATGGCACATTTTTTTCCTCATCAGATGAACCACGAGTACAGTAGCCAAGCAGATCATAGGAACTCATACCCCATTTCCAACATCCACACTTTAATTTCTGAAGGCAGCAGTCTTTTGTAGCCTCTGTCACATGAACCCAAAGTCTTTGCAGATTTTTTACACTTCCATGCTGTTCTAATTAATACTTCTTCCTTTGGGGGGAAAAAAAAAAATCCATTTGGTATAAGTGGGCTAAGTGCTATTTATCTAAAAGCCTCTGGCAGCTGAAGTCTGGATTAATCTTCTAACCCAAATCAAATCATGTCAGCTCAGATCAGCTTCCTTGTATAATCTGATTTTTGCAGGGAAGCCAGCTTCTCTCCCTGTGTGTGACCCATGGCAGGAAGGCAGACAAGGAAAGTGCCATCCTGAGATGGTGGAATTCAGCACAGATTTCTTCCTTTTCCTAGAACTTTACCCATTTAAATCACCTGAAGATATGGCTTGAACTCTTGAAAACATTTCATGGACCATAAATTTAGAAAGTAATAAGCCCAAAACCTTATTTTCCTATTTTATTGCTTTCTCTTGTGGTAAAGTTTCCTGTGTCTATTCAACAATCTTTGCTGCCCTGTATAATTTTTAGAATGGCAACATAAATTCTCATCCTTGTTGTGCATATGTATATCCTTATATTTAGCTATCCCGTGAGCCTCTATGTTTATTTTACAAACTCTATGCAGAAGAAAACCTGTCCAAGTCTCCATTTAAAAATGAAAAGTTTGTAAGAGGTTTGTGGGAATTGCAATAAATAGCAGATGTTCCTGCAGATAGATATTGACTTTACAGTGTGATTAAGTCATATCCATCTCTTTTCCCTCTTTCTGCTGTACTTTTGACCTAGACTTCAGCCACTTTGGTTTAAATTCACAGTTCCAGAGCAAAGCATTTTAGCAGTGACAATTGCTGCTGCTGATAAACTTATCCTCTGAGCAGATTAATGTATTACTATTTTATTAAGCATGTTGCCAAGTGTGGTGCATCCATTGGCAACTTCTGTGCTCATTCCAGTTTGGCTTCTGTGAGTCTGTGCTTAACCTGGATCGCTTTGTTATTCTGAACACAGAGTAGCTGATCTCATCTACATTCCAGCCTACAGACTCAAGGTCAGTGATACTGGAACATCATTAGAGTAAATTGTAACTAAAAAAACCCAACAAACAAACAAACCAAACAAAAAAAAAAAAAACAGAAAGAAAAAAAAGGTGAGAGAGTGTCAGACAAAACAAAACACAGGTCTCAAAAATATTCAGGTTTCTCCAAAATATAAAAACACAAAAAAATGCAGGACTGGAGGGTGAGAGCACTACAGATAAATGTATATTTTTGTTAAGGCAGTTATTTTTATATTGGGGTGGTTTTTTTATTTGTTGCTCTTTTTTTGTTTTTTTGGGTTTTTTTTTAACTATTCTGAAGGATAGTGTTAGTTTTAAATCACTCATAAACCAACTATAAGTTACTTCACTGCTGGTATTAATTTCATGTCATATGTTATGGCTTTTCTGGCAGGAAGCTAAATTAGCTTTTTCATTGGAAGTGAACACTTTCTCTCTCTTTTTTTTTTT
>VWZG01007501.1:816965-832976 GCA_013396735.1 Grallaria varia
ATTCAGCATCTTTGACAAGGAGAGACAGCCCCATCTGTAGATTACTACCTGCATGTGATGTCTAATTTGCTGCTTTGCTGTGAGATTCCTGTGAGCAGAGCAGCTTAATCATGAAAGGGAGTTATTTAAGGTTGAATCCATAAAGGAAATTAAAGTGTCAAGTCTGACTCTTGCATTCAAGGCATAAACTCCAAACTGAGATATCCACATCTCCCTATGCCATTTCTCCCTCGTGTTTCCCAGACTCAGGATCTGCAGGCAATGTGGCTCCTGATGTGGAGGGTCCCCAGAAGTCTCAGATTTCCTTTTGGAGTATTTCCAAAACCGTCTTATTCTTGAGAAAACTGATCTTTTGCATCTGCCAGATGCCTAATCCCCCTCGGAATCTCACAAGCTGAGATTTGTTAGGCCTGCCATTAGTGCCAGGAGTGACAGGAGCACTGTGCAGGGTGTGGATTTAATGGTTTTTGACTGCCCTGGGACTTAAATGCCATAACTCCTACTACCTTCAGGTTCCTTTCAATCACAGTAAATAGCTATTCCTGTGTGTCAGGAGGTAAACATCCCTGAATTTCCCTTAATGAACTGTTTTAACTTTGTGCAGAATGACTGAAGTTTCTTTAAATTATCAAAGAAACAGTATTATCATGCCAGTGTAGCCACATGGTTGATGCATCCAGTTTGGAAAGGAGGATTAAGGCATAAACTGTTCCAGGGCCTTTTAAATGATTTTATCTAATGTTGGACTAGATTTTATCCAGGGTTGGATTTGGTAACCTCGGAGGGCTCTTCCAACCCAGTTGATTCTGTGGTTCTATTCTATGATTCTGTATTGACAGAATTGCTATAAAATAAACTTTTCAAGTCTGTTGATCTGATTAAGATGAGTCTGAAGGACTAATATTCTGACTGAAAAGAATCTATTGACGAAGAAATTACCTATGTATTCTTTAACACCAACAGATTTTTCTGCACAAGATCTTCATGATCTCTTTTAAATATAGATCATGAAAATAATACTTAAAATTTCAAGAAAACCAGAGTGATATATGTTCTGGTTTTTTGCTGAGACATTGGACTTTGGAACGTATGTTACTTGTCAACAAAATTGAAGAATAAGTGGCAGTAATGATGTCCTTAAGCACTTTCCTCTGTCCTCTACAACGTTAAAGTGCCTTTAAAGCTCAGGCAGAACTTTTCTCCCTTTCTTTATAAATATGTATGTGTCTATCTATCTATCTATCTATCTATCTATCTATCTATCTATCTATCTATCTATCTATCTATCTATCTATCTAAAGATCTATCTATCTAAAGATCTATCTAAAGATCTCTTACATTAGCCATCCCAGATAAGAGAGTGCAACACTAAATTTTTTAGATTATCCCAGTGGGAAACCGGTGAGCTGCCAAAGCTGGTATTTACACTGACACGAGCCACTGAAATCCCAGTGCGAGCACCTAAACTCTTCTCTTCTGGCTCACTTGTCCTCTGGGAAATTTTAGCTGGAGCTGTGAATCTATTAAAATATTGTCTCCACCTCAGAATGATGCCTTAAGACTTTATGTATTTGTATAGATTTGTATATATGTATATATTTTTCTATTTTTGTATATTTTATGTAGCTGTACAGCTTCTCATATTGGAAGTAGCAACCAGCAGTTTCTGCCTCTGTGCTGCATTCCTGAGTGTCTGAGCTAAGGGTAAGAGAGCGACTAGAACATTTTATTTGGGACTCATGGACCAGGACTAACAATACATACCAGAATAACAATACATATTGCTGTCAAAATAAGACAGAAGACCCATGGATTTTGGAAAACCTCCAGCCAGGGAATGTGACATGAAGAAGACGATGGTGAAGAAGTAAAGGGATCCTGAGACCCCCGACTCAATTCTAGGAAGGTGTCCCAAGGGGCAGACCCAAGGGATGTTCTGGGGGTGGCACCAAGGTGGGATGAGGGTGGATGGTCCCTGGGTTGGATGTAATCTTTAGTTATGATAATTAAGTAGTGTTATGAAAATAGGAATCACCTCTTATGTGGCACGTGTGTCAATATACTTTTGGAACTCGAGAAGCTTTTCAGTAAAGAGCTCCTCTCTTCTTTACCTCAATTAAATTGCCTCAAAAGTTTTTGTCCACATTTTGGGCAACCAGAGAACAGCCTGTACCTACTCTGTTTAGCCATTAATTACCCTGGAAACTTAGCAGAGACAGCAAAGCAGAGTCCTTTCTCTGGGAAGAGCTGCTGAGGAGCCCAGATCCTGCTGCCTGCACAGCTCTGACCATCTGTGGGTTAGTGCTGGCTTTCCTTTGGAAGCTCCCTCTGCTTTTCCTGCTCTCAGTGACTCGTAACTACACAGTACTCTGTATTTTTCGCACAAAGGCTTCCAGCTGGAGGTCATTGACTCGAGTAAAGAGAAAAAAACAGGTGGCACGTGTGGTTTACACACACACTGCTGCGCTATAAAACATCCACGGGAAAGAGCTGGTGAACTTCTGGAGGAAGAAGAGCAAATATTCTTTCCTCAAACCCTTCTGTTCTGCCATCATTCCCAGTTGGTCCATCTACTTACCATACTCTTGAATCTCCATCTCTTTCTTTCTGAATACCTGCATTTCCCCTTCCTGCAGGACTTTTCACTTTATTTTTGTTTACTGTGTTGCTTTTATACAATAGTTACAGCACCATTTTCAGCATCATCTCATGCAATGACCTTCAGTTATAATTCCTGTTTTCCTTTTCTAGTCTTTGATTTGTTAATCTGTCCACACTTAATTTTGATCTTACTTTGGTGCCGTCAGTCACTGATATTGCAAAAATTCCTGGGTAACACTGAGATCACAGCAAGAAGATCAGTAAAGCTGATCCAAAATGAATGTACCAGGGCTATTAATTCTTCCAATTTTAACACTAAAAAATGCCTGGGGGTTTACATGAGTGTCTAAACCAAAGACATGTCACCCATAAGTCCCCAAGAAATCTCTGGATTAGATTTTTTTCCTTTGCATCAGTAAAAAGGGAATGGTTCCCACTGAAAACCTAGACTGAAAGTATCTGTATTTAATATTAACACTGACAATAATTACAAAATCACAACTCCCCCCCAGATAACATTAATTATGTAACCTTCTCCCTGTTTCTACCACAGCTATGGTTATTTCTGTTTTATTTACAGCTGAAAATAACTTGATCCCCGCTTATTAGCCTTTATTATTATTTACCTCTTCAAACCTGGTGGAGTATCTGATGGAGCAGCACACATTCTGTACAAATGTGAAGTGACCAGTGTGAAGAGACCTGGCTGGAACCTGATGAGAAATGTAATCCCAGAAAAGCCCTCCATTCTACACAAATTAACGCAATTAAAGCTCATTGAACACTCCTCTGCACCCACTGTCAAAGCAAATAAACAAGCAATCCAGCAGTGCATGAATGTGTAATCAGATGGAGTCTGGTATTCACTCAGACGTGTGGTTATGCTTTAGACACAATGTCAAAATCATTATTTTGCCTTAGACTCTTCTGTTTCTTACACCTCTGCCTCCAGCTCCATAATTTATCTATAACACATTTATAAGAACACAAGATAAACAGTAAAAGAATAGCTCATAGAAACTAGCACAGCTCCACATAATGGGAATTTAAACACCAAAAATAAAATAATCTGTATTTAAAAGCTGGCAGGAAATATAACTGTGATTCAGTTAGACAGATATTATTAACTTAATGGAATATTAATAGGATATTTCACTTATATCTCCTGTTTTGTCCCAGTCTCCTGAGATATTTTTCAATAAGATTTTAATGATAATATAAAATGCAGCTACTTCTGGGGTAAACATCTCTCAGAAATTAGTAACAAATATATAATTTAAAAGTTGGGTGAGAAGAATTTGCCACCTAATTCCATAAACTGTAATACAGGCAGAACACCAGGCATGTTTCTAAATCTTGCTCACGTATGCATTCAAAATTCACACAGCATGGCTGAACCACAAAACCAAATGTTATGTTATAGAATCAGAGAATCATTTAGGTTGGAAAGGCCTCTAAAATCATTGAGTCCAACCCTCAACTCAGCACTGCCAAGGTCACCACTAACCCATATCCTCAAGTGCCACATCGACACGGCTTTTAAATCCCTCCAGGGATGGCAATTCCACCAATTCCATGGGCAGCCTGTGCCAGGGATTGATGACCATTTTGGTGAAGAATTTTCCCACTATCCTGCCTAAATTTCTCCTGGTGCAACCTGGGGCCGTTTCCTTTTGTCCTGTCCCTTGTTCCCTCGGACCAGACCCCAACTCCCACTGGGCTAAAACCTCCTTTCACGCAGCTGGAGAGAGTGAGAAGGTCCACCTGAGCCCCCTTTTCTCCACACTGTTTTCTATTTCATCTTCTCTTTTCAGTATTATTTTCTTCCTTATAATTTGAACACAGAGCACAAAATCCCATAGCCTGTGGCTGTGCAGTACAGCAGGAAAGTCCTCCCTTCTCACCTGCTCTCACTTTACCTTTCTGATATGACTTCTCTCACTAATTGACCAGCTCTCCTGAGCTCTCTGAGGTAACATGGCAATAAAACATGAAACGATAGGGAGGAAAGAGGATTTTTCAGATTTTTTTTTTTGGCACAGTAAAAGAGATAAACCATTTCTTCCTCCCTTGCGTCCCTTTGAACATCCTTTCAACCTACATTAGTAACGAGCCTTGTTGCTCCTTGTTTAGAAATGCCAGAGAAAGTTTGAATTTCTGAAGGGTTAAATTGACAGGCTCCGGGGACTTCAAGGTGGTCGGTTGAATGCGGGACGTAAATTCAAACTTGTTTTTGCTTTTTCAAGGCCTGCAGATTTGAGCTGACTGGATGGAGTACATTGAATTACATTCCTGCATGTCTCTGGTAAACACAGTGTGCCTTCTAAGGGTCTAAAGCTCTTCTCATGACTTTCAGTAAAAATATTCTCATGCCATGTTTGTATAAATCAGATAATCATTTGAGTTTTGATTTGAAATGCCGGGCTTCGTTTTCCTGTTCTTCTACCCCTTCCATATTTAAAAAGTATTCAAAGAGTTTTAGTGTCTGTAGAGGAAGCCCGTGAAACAATATTAAGCGCAGCCTTCCTGGTGTTTTCTTTTGCAGTAGCAACAATTGTGGGGTTTTTGCACTTCTAGTGTGATTTACTAAAATTGCAAAAGCCTTTTCCATTTAGAGATCTGCAAGCAGTGAGTGCCACAGCGCTTTGGAGAGAGAGACTGAAAAACATATGCAAAAGTAAAACTGTCAAATAAAACGATTTCCCTCGGAGCTCCTCCCCCTGCCTTCAGCCTTGAAACATCAAGTGCTGTTTCAGTCGTGGAGGAGACCATCAAAGTGACAATCCTGGAGAAAAAAGTCCTTGATTATTGTGGTAGAAAATAACAAGTCATACCAACCAAGCCAGTTCGGTTCATTCTGTGAAGGTCTTCCCAAAGAATTAGGAGCTGCTATCAGGAACATGACATATCAGTTGGTTCTGCCAACAAGGAGTTCAAGATCATTCTGGTGTGATAGTTTTCTTCTGTAAAAGCTCCTGCATTAAAATCTCTGGACTCTGTGATTTCTCTTAGGCACTCCAGTTTTCTTCTGGTCACCAGGTTACTGTTTTCTGTTTGAGCATTTTTAATCAGGTTCTGCACATTTCTGAAGGACATGCCATTTCACAGTAAGAACAAAATGTTGATACGAGCCATTAGATATGTTTAAATTTTCTCCCGACTCGATTTCTTCTTCCTTCTCACTTCCCTAAACTAAAAACAATTTGCAAAATAGCAATTTCTGATCAATAAAATCTGTGCTCCTGAAACTTTGCCCCAATACTGCTGGCCCTGTGGGTGTCTGTCACTAATGGACCTGCCCTGAAAAATGGACTTTCTTTTCATTACAAATCGAGAAGTGACCTCCTTTCTTAGCAGGAGACACTTGAGGTCTGAAACGAAGCAAGGGGAGGCTGAGCCAAGGGGACCACAGTGCAACAAGGAACATTGGCTTTTTGCTGATACAGAACTCAGGAAAGAAGGGTCCGGTCATTATCACATGATTACTGTGTAGAATAAAATATTTCTGTGGCATTTTTCCCCCTTTTTAATCGTGCTTTCATGGAAATGCTGCTGGAAGTGTCATCTTCTGTATAAGGCATAAAACCTGGTAGTGATAGTGGTGATAAACAAGATCTATCTGGGACCTAGTTTTCAGGGGGGGAAACTATATTATAATTTTATAATATTATAATAATTTTATTTCATACTATTAATGTGAAAGTAATCAGACAGCTGCCCTTATACTGACATACTGCTAGTCCTGAAGGCAACAAAAATGCCCAGAGAAGACACTCAGTCTCCTGAACAAGTTGCATTTTGGTTCATTGCATGATATGTAGATAAGTTCCCATGTGTAGCCATTGATTCAGCATAATATAATAGACACATACATGTCTTTCCCAGATGAAAACTCAAAACAGCTTTACAAAAGCACAGGTAATGATATTGGAGTCAAATTTCACTGAGAAATTCTCACTGCTGTCTTCCCAAAGTGACCATTCCACGTCAGGTATCAAAGCTTACAGTTGACTGTGCTTTATGTGAAATAAACTAAGAATGTGGAGCTCATTTTTGTTGATATTTTTATAATTTTTAATGTATTTCTGACTTATTAATTAACCAAAAATCTGCTCAAAGACAGAACTTTCTATTCCAGGTTTCAAAAAAAAAAAAAAAAATTCATTATATTACTTATGAAAAGTTGGTGCAAAGGAAGAGTTTTATCAAGTTATAAGTATCAGAAGACATCCTTACCTCAATTATTATTAGTAGCATTATACTAGTTACTTTATTGAGACAAATTAAGGATGTTTCATCTATCCTGTTGTTCCATGCAGTTTTGAAACACATAACAGGAGGTAAACATGGATCCAAAATGCTTAAAGGATCAGAACGAATTTCCCCAAAATTCTGAAGCCAACATTGTCCTGTCTGCATTAAATATCTGTCTGCATTTTAGCAGACAAATGACTGTAAGATATCACTGAAGACAGGTCATGTTCTCCTTTAATATTTCATGCTTTATTTTAACAAATTTGGCTTTCCTCCCCTATTTTAAAATAGTCGTTAGCTGTATAACTTGATCTGAGCAGTCCTCTTGCCTTTTATATAACACTGTACCTTAAAAATTTAGGGTCTCTTTATAATATATTTGCAGAATACTGAATAGTAAGGAATAATTAGCTAAGAGCGTCTCAGAAATGAAGATACCAAATTGTGGGAATAAGGAACTAAGTTAAATCTGATCCAGATGTTGGCCTGCCTGAAGTTGCTCTTTAATTAAAACATTCATTACAAAACTAGCAAAGGGCTGTGATGACATATCATCTTAAAGCATGACTCTTTGGTGACCTCAACCTTCCTGGGTATGTGCCAGGTAATTTTAAAGCAGGACACACATGAATAATGTATAGTGGAAAACAGAGTCCTTTCCATATCAGATGCCATTTCTCAGAGTTATCACTGGACTGCTGAGAATTAGTACAGTAATAATAATAATTGTCCAGTCCTGCAGAAAAATTAATTTTCATACTGAAATTTCCTTCCTCTGGGGTAAATTACCATGTTTAAAGTGAAACTCACTCTTCTTGGGGGGAGCAGAGGGAAAATTCACGGTTGTGTAGGATATATAAGAGTCCAGTTACAAAGAAAAGGGCTATGTGTGGTTTGCCCAGATGTTTTGTGTCTTTGTGTTTGTGATAACACTGGATGTCCTTGTTGGGGATGCAAACAATAAAGGAAATCAAAGAAAACCTAAATGAGGATTTGTTTACAACATTAGCAACTTCACTACAGGAAGAAAAAAGCATACATGTGTTTCTGAATAGCAGAACAATCAGACCATCAAAGACCCAAGGAGGGGAAAAGCTATTTATTTTTTCCCCTGGACCCTGAAAAACTGCTTCCTAAGTGCCTACATGGCCACTGTCAGAAATAGATTTTTAAAGTCCAATACACTGTTTTCTGCCATGGTTTCTCCTTGCAGACTGCAGTATCCTGGCACTGTATTCCCCACAGTTCACCCAGCACTCGGGTCTGAGTGGCATGGAATGAAACCTGGCTCTTGGCAGTTCTGTTTGGCTCAGTTAATTCAGTTTGTGTTGAATCTTTGGCACAGACCCACCAAGAGCCTTAGTTCTGCTTTCAGTGAGATTCCTGCAGGAATCTGAAAATAGGACAGCAGTGACCACCAGACAGCAATACTGTTCTCAAAAGGAATCAGTGTCTGTTGGACATTTAATTTTTCTAGTGAATAACTTCAGAAAACATTAATCAAGATATTTAATTTTTCAGAAGGTTTGGTATTTTTTGAATTAGACACTTATAAGCTCTTTAATTTTTGCTCCCAAGGCAATTAGTTATTTGAAAATCATTTGACCACACTGTTCAGACACTGAGGGCTGAATGTCCTGCATCTTCAGCCAAGGAGCAATGCATAATACTTATTTCATATGCACTGAGGAATTCGATGTTTGGAAAAATATAACTGTGGAAAGATACACTGACCACTAGTGAAGTGATCAATAGAAAGCATAACTATATATCCTAATCAAACCTTGCATTCTGAGGTTGACCAAAATTGCATCTTCTTAAACTGAATTCAAGAATCAAATGGTAATATAATAGCAGGATGAAAAATTGAAAGTTCCAGGAGCTGAAAATGCAGATTTATGTTAGCCTTGAAAGGTCTCTAATATTCAATAATCCTTTGGAAATGCAGATTCATGTATCATTTTTTCTAGGGTAAATTAGGAATTAATTATTGAAATCTCTATTAGATGAAAGACCAGGTTGTGTGACCCTGGTCCAAAAGGCACCGAGTTCAGTCCCACCACCAGCTTTGTGCTCAGTGGCCCAAACCCATCCATGTTGGAGAGGCATTTGGATAATGCCTTAAACACCATGTTCAAACTTTTGACAGCCTGGAATTGGTCAGGTGGTTGGACCAAATGGTCAGTTTCGGTCCTTTTCAACTGAAATATTCTGTTCTGTATCTTCATTCCTCCTTTGCTGTAGGTCCTGAAGAGAACCATGGAGATGAGCAGATTATTATACACATAGAGTTTGCAATTTCACTGTTTCTACGTGCTAAGTCTGGAAACTTTCTGTAATTCAACAGAGATGACGGGGTCAACTTTTAAAGCTGAGACAAAAATCCTCTGATACCTTTGTGGGATTTCACAGTGCATTCCTTTGAACACGGAGCGCTTCTTTAAATACAGACAAACCCAGAAAAAGACTTCACCTTCTATTCAGAAAATACAGAACTAACAGAGCCTAATCTTCCCCGTATTTAGGTATTTTAATGGTGTCAAGGGAATAGTATGTGTGTTCAGCTTTGCTGAAGAGGAAGAAATTATACACGTTAAATAGACCTTCAATGATTCTTGCAGGGAGATTTGGACAGAGAATGATAATACTGGAATTCATAGCACTGAATTCACATCGGTGAAAACTGACACATAAAACATGGGTAACTCTAATTTAAACCCATTAAACAGAGTCATAAACCAGTGTTATCCTTTGGGAAACAGATTCTGAAATGTGCACAGCCTTGCAGGAGGCTAAGGAGGCTCGGAACTCAAAAATCAAAATGTGAAAGTCTAAGCTCTCAGGTGTGTGTGAGAACTCAGTCTGTGTGTACCAAAAAGTGACAATTCACTTAATATTGAAACACTTTTAGTGCCCAAGATAAGTCCTTTGCATTCCTACTGCATTTTCCCCCGAGTATCTTCACTGAGACATTAGAGGCATTTTGGGACTGCCCCTTGCCAAAATGATGTAGATCCTGCCTGACTCTCTCTCTGTCTTTTTTTTTTTTTTNGATTCTTTCAATTTAATGAGAAAATACCTCTATTTATAAGATATGAAAGTAAGCTGAGGGGTAATTGTCTCTGTGTGCTGACTTGTTTGAAATCTTTGCTTTCACAGAATTGCTGTGCTGTGAGTGTGGAATGCACTTGACTCCACTTTAAACATTGTGTAAGCTTAAAGCACAAGGTAAATGTGTTTTGGTTTTTTTTGAAAAAATGGCAAAGATTACTGTTTTGTTTATGAAGTCAAAACCACATTTACGTAAGAAACACATAAACCCAAATATTCTGTGCATACTGATATGGTAGTCTACTTATAGCTGTGCATTTAGATATTCTGATGTGTCTAACAGCAAGTTAAAACTCCTGCTTGGTAGGGATTTAATACCAAATAAAAAGAGCAGGTTTTTTTTCAGGGTAATTTTCAGTCTCTGAATTTCCATTCCTGGGTTTTGTTTCATAGCTTTACTTTTATCTTGTGCGCTGCAGAATGTGAATTCATTTTCAGAGCATGTCCCTCAATATTTTCTATTAATAACAAGGGCCTTCCTTACTGTGTTCTGCTTTTCTGTTTATGCTGTGCAGTGTCTAACAGAATAATAAATGCAAACTCTAGAATTTATCCATGGGAGAACATCTTATAAAAGCAGAGAGACCTTAAAGCACTCCTTCTCATACACTTCATTTAATTCTCCTTTCAAAACAAGAAGCTGATTTGTACTTTTACATTGTAATTCAGCACAAGCCTTTTTGTGCAAATCAGGTTTTTTTGCACCCCGTTCTTGGTAAGATTTTTTGGTTAACAGAAACTTACGTGTGATCCTCTAGGTCATTTAATCACAGGCTTTCCATTTGCAAGATTTTATTCATTCAGAGAGTGGAACTGGGGCCATCTCATCCCAGTGCAGACAAATATTCTCCATCAGTGATTTTGCATCCCCTGTAAGACACTCGTGTAGACACCTGAGCTTGGCAGACCACGCAGGAGCCTTCAGGCTGCTGTAACTGATGTTTATGAGCAGATGGATGCTGGGATGGGACCAAAATTAAATTAGCACACTACAGGTGGCAGCTGAACAAATTATACCGAGTGATATTAGCGCTGGAGTGCAGGCAATCCAACTGGAATCCGTGTTTCCAACAATGCTATGTGTAGTTAACTCACAGATTGCTCAATGTGGTGGTGAAGTGTTGAACTTGACATTGTTGTCGTCATTCAGTGCTTGAACGGTCGTTTTTCAGAGAAACTTGTAAATCTCACTCAAGATCACCCTTTGCCAGTGGTCGGGACCCACTTGCCATGAGCATCTGCTGAGAAAGGGATTCAGAGGGTGACCCAGGAGGCCCATGGTTGGGATCTGGTGCCATTTTCAGTGTCACTCTGGACAAGAAACCCGGATGGGGCTGGCAGGTGAGATGCCAGAAGAGCTTCAGGAGAACAAAGGAACCTGGGTTTCTCCCTCCACGTCGTCGTACGGCAGTGTTCATAGGGAGGTTTTTGTAAGGAATGGCTCAAACACAAAGGAATACGGGGAACTGGCACCAGGGAGATGAAACTGAGGGGCAAATGGGCAGAAATATGTCAGGGCTTCCTGCTGGGATATGTTGCTCTAAAGGAAGCAGAGCACAATTTTTCTGAGGGGTTGCTCTTGTGAACTTGCTGGGGATGAGACATCCAAGCTGAAATCACATTCTTTTCCTCGCAGTGAATCCTTTCTGGGTGCTGGAGTTGAGATAAATTTGCAGGTTTCATTAGTTCAGTGTCAGGTAGGATTGTGTGCACAGGAATGACCTTCAGGTATAATGTTCTCTGTCTTGATAATTCCACTGAGGTCAAAAAGACCGCAGGACAAAAATCTGGGCAGTGTAAATTTTGAGTTCTCTGTCTTTTTAAGCCAAGAACAATTTCATTGTGCCTGTTTTTTGAAGCTTCTGCACTGAGGGCACATGCAGGAGAGGAACTCTGATAAAGTTATTTTCCTCTACGTGGGTCATCCCTGCTCAACTTTTAGATAAATTTCTTCAATATCTGTTATTTAGATACAATTATGTAAGCTGAGAGAACACAGCTTAAGGGACCCAGAAAGAGGGACCTCTGCATCTGTGACTGCTGGGGTTGTGCAGACAAGAAGTTGGATACCTGGTGGAAAACTTTGAGATCCCTATTCTAGTTCGAGGTGAAGCTTTCCTTTGTGCTGTTTTAGTTTGTTTATTTAGTTTCTAAATAAATGAACTGCAGCCTGAAGAAATTCTTGATGTATAGTCCTTCCTCTTTGGGGAAACAAGCACAAGCAAATGGATAAGCCCCAGAATTATTAATTTGGCTATGAGATCATTTTAAGCTTCACGTTTCTGCAGTGTGAGACCACCAGTTGTGAAAGACTGACTTACACAAGGATAACAATTGGATTTAGGATGACTCTGCTTGGGCAGGGATGTTGGACCAGATGACCCACTGTGATCCCTTCCAACCTGACCCATTCTGTGATCCTGTGTGATCCTGTAACACAAAATTAGGGAAAAAAATGTGAAGAAATATAAATATTTTACAAGCTCAGCCCCAGAATAATTGTTTTCCTTCACTCCTTCACAACCCATTATGTTTACAAACCGTATCTTTAAACACGTTTTAGACAGGAAATAAAATATGTAGCAAACACCTCCTCATATCATTACTTAAAAACTCTCCCTGAGAAACAACATTTGTGTCGCCATATTTTAATATCAAAATAGCTTCATATCACACTGTCAGTGTCAGGACTCTTTTATTATCTGAATAATTTAGTAGCTTCCCATGCAGAGAATCCTCTGGGTTTGTTATTTTAAATACACTCTTCCTATGTGCTTGTCCTCTATGTTGTTTGTTTGTTTTTTTAACTTTAAAGCTTTCATGTATTTTAAATGTGAGTTTTTCATTAAAATCTTTCCAATGATTTGTGATGAAGAGTGATGCAAACTGTGCATTAGACTGCTGGGAGCTCAGTTCCCTTCAGTGGAAGGTCTTACTATTGTAAAGTCAAGGTTACTATTTCAAGTCCAGTTTTTCTCTGACTACAATTGACCACAATGGGATTTTGGACAAGGCCTGGAAGAAACTCTGGGCACAGAGACTTTAGTAAATCATTATAAACCCACTAAAACTAGAATTTTTATATTAGTTGCCCTGCACACTCCCCCCCTCCTTGGCATCTGGCTTTTTCATACTGTTGATGATTTGGCAGAGGGAAAAATCTCCTTATAGACATACTGCTAAAATTTGCTATTTCTCAGAAGCTCCATAAAATAAAGCAGAAAGCCGCCCTGTGTACCACCAAAGAGGGGACATGGGACTGAGAAAGATCCCCTTAGTGATTAAGTACAGTCCTTTCCTATCATACTCAATTAACCGTGCCTGTAAAGACCTTGTATTCAAAGCACAGGACTAGAGAAAAGAGCTGGGAGACCAGAAAGATGGGGAGCATGAATATACAACAAGAGGATGCTCATGTGATATTTGACTTTATATCAGGACACTGTCAAGGTACCAGTAAACCCTTTTAATTGTAGTTATCACAGCAAAATATGTCTCATGCTCCAGCCACAGGAGGTAGGAGCTATTTTGCCTCTATGTGACTGGGCTATGACATCACTGCTAACACTAATTTTTGTATTCTTGTGAACTGTTGGGTATTGGCAGCTGATAAAACATTGTGGTGGTGGGCCCAGTTATCTGACTGGCGACACTTTGCTGCACAGTACGAAGGTTCAAACCAAATGAGGCCAACCAGATTGTGAGTATATTAGAAATAAAACCACCACCAAAAAATCCCATGTGTGTCGTTATAAAATCATCTGTCAAGCTGCCTCATTCAACTTTTAATAGGCGGAACAGAGCTTAGCAATTAATGTCACTATCTGTTATTTTCTTTGTAAATGATGTGTTTTCCCCTTCAAATAGTCCCTGCACTAATCTACTTCAGTAATACCTAAGTCCCTTTCCATTGGGATAAAGTTCAATTTGACTCCTTTGAGTGTGAAGAAATGTCATGAATGTGTCCTGCATCTTGTAAAAAGAGAAGAGCATAAGAAAATGCTTTCATCACAAGTTCACTTCAAGCGAGAGCTGTGCAAGCAAATGAAACTGGTATCTTTTATTAAAATGGCATGAAGTGCTCTGACAAGGGCCATATTCACCTGGCTTAAATTAGTTGTCTGAAGTGCAGTCTAATTTCTTTCTCTAGGTTGTCTCTACTATCAATCTGCATCTCCAAATGCAAAGCTACCTTTTTTTTTTTTCCCTTTTCCTGACAAAATAAATAAAAGCTTTGTCATTCTATTCAATAGCTTGAATGTGGTTTTTATTTGTTCATGGAATGTGTTGCTGTGTGGAGAAGAAGTATAGCTCAGCTGAGCTGTCATCATGTACAAAAGTACAGAGTGCACTGCACTCAGTGAAAAGTCTTCAAACTCAAGGTTTTCAGTTTTGCAATATAAAAATACCTCCTGACTATTCTGTCCCTCCTTGCTATTTCTTCACCTTTTGAAAAGGATGTGTTTTCTAATTACTCTGTCTCCTAAGGTGCTGAATTTTCATTTGGATGAGTTTTCACGAGCAGTCATGGCTTGAGAAACAGCCAACTGCCCCTGTACTGGCTTATGCAAGATCTGTCAAGATCCAGCTCCTGGTTAAATGATATGTAAGTCTACAAACGGATAATTTTAACTCATGATGATTAAGCTCAACAATATAATCAGAACATGTTATATGCCTATTTCATCCCCGTACATGGTGGAAACTGAATTGAGTGGCAGTTAAAATTTTAGAGAAAGTGGAAATAACACGGCAAATCAAAGGCAAAGTGAGGATTTAATCTATTTCTGAACAAAAATAGGAGCAAGTATTATCTCCGGCATGTATTGAAATTCCATCTATGTTAGATGTTCATCTGGTTGCCAGAGGAGCGTTCTATTTTCTGTTTCAAAAATGGCAGATTGTGACAATGTTCTCGTACTTGAAAGACACTGAGCTGTAACATGTTCTGCATACAATGGCTCAGACCTCAGATGATTTTGGAAGCTGAAACCACAGCAGACTGCATGTCAGCTTTCTGCCTAAGTGTCTCTCAGGGTCTGCCTATCTCAGAAAATCCTTCCCTCTGTGTCACAGGATAATTGGCAATCAGCTCCTTTCAGAATCTCTCACGGTTATGAATACAAGGAGTTAAATGATAAGATAATTTGTACAACTCTGCTGCAATCCAGTAGCTCTTATTTCATCGTATTGTTACTCAGATTTTTGGCCAAGGAACAGGATGGATTTGTCTTTTGAAAGTTATGATACACCTTACAATAAGGTGTATCCTCTCAGCATCCTTTTGGGATGGTTCTTTCTTACTAACTTTCTGTATCAATTGCCTTAAATTTTTAATATGGACAATGCACTGAAGGCCTCTGGCAGACTTTTTTTTTAGTAATCCATTCAGATCAGGAAGGCCCATGAAGATTATATAAGCTCATATTGTGTGTTCCACTGATTTTTTTTTGCACACAATTATTCTACTGCTAAGTTTGTATATAGAAATACTTGCAAAATTAAACTATGAATTGGTGTTGAACATACCAGTTTTCAGAACTACATTAATAAATTCAGGTGATCTTGAACTGAACTTCCACAGGACCATCATCTGCTATAGATGTGGAGAGTTGTACATATAGAAACATATAAAACCCGCTTCCATGTCCAGGGAAATCACTAGTTGAGGAAGATGTTTGTAGATGGTAGGTGTGATAGGGCTGCTCTCAACATATGGCTCTGGAAGGGGCAGACCTTGAAGTTCTGCCTATTCCCTGCCACGTGGTGATTCACAGAATCACAGAACAGTTGGGCTGGGAAGGAACCTCTGGAGATCATCCAGTCCAACCCCTCTACCCAGGCAGGGTCACCTGGACCAGTTGACACAGGGATGTGTCTGGCTGGGCTTGGAATGCCTCCAGTGAGGGAGACTCCATTCCCTCCCTGGACAGCTGGTCCCGTGCACTGCCATCCTCAGTGTGAGGATGTTCCTCCTCATGTTGAGGAGAAACTTCGTGTATTTTAGTTTATGGCCGTTGCACTTTGTCCTGTCACTGGGCACCA
>VWZG01007502.1:3781-79259 GCA_013396735.1 Grallaria varia
AAAGTCGTTAATCTATATAGATCTTCAAAGAATCGATACATTCGGGACTTCTGTAGGATTTGTTACACTCCATTTTGTTACAGTAGGCAGCTCGTCTGGATTTGGGCACATGTGTTTCTCTCCCTCCCCTCGCCCTTCCCCTCCCCTTTCCAGCTTCCCCCCCAAGAGTGAAAATAAAGTAAAAGGTCTTTCATGGTAAACAAAACCAGCTTATTCTCCACATAGAACACATGAATAGCTGGAAAAAAAACTTACAATAAATGGTGCATTTTTTTCTCTGCTGGGTATAGCATTCAAGATCAGTCCAGTATTCAAGAAGCAGTCCATTTTTTGCTCAGCAAGAGAGTTTAGAAAAGAAGCGTGGGGTCTATTCAAGGATCTTTTCCCCCTTCACAATTGCTGGGCTTTATGAAACCTATCTTCCATGCCTTGTCAGAGTATTTCTGGGGACCAATTAGTGCTTTGTTGCAAGGCTTCTTTGCTGAATCTTTGAGCAGCAAGAAAAAGCTCTCTTGAGTCTCCCCTTATTTTGACTATTTCAGTCATTACTCAGTGTAATAATTAATATGACAACTGGATGCTGAAGTTTGTATAGAAACACCTCGGCTGCAGGAGAGAGCGTGCAGTGGGTGGTAACAAGCTACAGATCAGACCGAGAAGCCACACACACAAGGAAGGGGGAAAAAAAGGGGGGAGAGAGAATAATGAATGAAAAGAAAGAGAGAAAGAATAAAGATAAATAAATAGTTGGTGCAGCCCGAAGAAACATAATACAGACTTGGAAGGGGGAATAAAAAAAAGGCACTTAGAAGGGGGGGAGGGAGGTTGGGAGGAGGGGCGACCCGGGGAGGTAAACTTATTTGGAAACAGTTTCTATGTGAATATAATTTTTCAAAACTTTGCTACTTTCAGAAGTCAGGAAAATGATTTTCTCCTCTAGGAGCATCTGCTTACACTTTTGCACACTTGATAAACTTTAACGTCTCTTCCTAAGCGTCCCTTTATGGAAAGAAGAACTTTGAGCACTAAACCATATTCGTGTGTAATTGTTGCCTATCCTGCCCAGGGTGGAGGGAGGCTGGTTCTCGGGATAGCAAGTTGTTCGCGTTTTCTGGGCTTTGTATCGTCTACAAGAGGAATAAAGCCTGTGCCCCAATGAAGAATTAAAAATGACGTTTGACCAGGGACACTGCTGAATTCTCCTCGAAAGGCGTCTTGGGATGAACACTCATCACTTTGCAGACATTTCTTGGGCTGCCAATTAGGGCATAATAAATAATTAGAGGTTTTAAGCATATTAGATACAGCTCATGCTAATGAGCTACATCAGGTCTTTTGCTAACCTGAAGTGACAGTTTGCATATAGGGCTGCAGAAAAAAAAAAAAAAAGAAAAGAAAAAAAAAGAAAAATAAGACCAGGCTCCGAGGCAGGTTTTCCCCCGTGGTCCGAGTCCGCTTGTCGCCCTTCGAGGGTCGCTCCGGACGCGCCCGCCCCCCGGACCCTCCGCACCCGCGGAGCGGAGCCCTGCGCCCTCCGGCCCCGCCGGGTGGTCCCATTGTGCGGCCACGAGTCCCGCGTCCGACACAGCCCTGGGGGATAAATCACCCGCCTCCCCCCCCCAGCGCCATTTCTTCGAGAGTTCAGTTCTGAGGGCTGGGAGGGGGGGTGAGGGTGTTGGTTCCCGGCGCCTCTCAGGCGGCGGTCCCCTGTCAGGAGGGTGGCAAGTGTCGGGGCGATGCCCGCGGCAGGCTGCGGGGCTCATGCCCCCCGTTCCCCGGGAAGGGCGGGCGGCGGGCACGGCCGCGGTCCCCCCGCTCCTGTGGGCCGTCTCTGCCGTGAGGACACAGTGCCACCTCCCGGCCACTGACGCCCCGGAGGGACGGAGCCAGGGGAAACCCTCCGCGGAGGGTATGGATGGGGTGCCTCCAAAAAAGCATTAAGGTTTCGGGGAGCCCGGGTCTCTAATGAGGGTAGATATGACCGGGCGGTTTTTCAACCACGATGCAGACTGGGGTGTGAGGAAATGCAGCCTGTCTGGAGCGCAAAGGAGAGGTGCAGCACCCCGAGACCTCTGGTAAGTGCACATGCGCTGTCGAAAAAGGGGACTGTCCCCTCCATGCACACAGACCCAGACACACACGAACCGCCTGAGATACTCACGGAATCCTCATCTGGGAATTTTTTGTGAGCTTCAGTTTTCACCGCATTTTGGTGCTGTTTGCCCCCTTCCATTGCTCCCTGCTCCCTCACGTCGACTGGGACATTCTGAACCAGCAGGGAAAAGACAGGCCCGGTGTCCTTGCACAGAAAGGGACATCCCTGCCCAGACAAGAAGACACACAGCTCCAGGGAAGCCACCACTCTGCAAGTACAGGCTAAAGACAAAGACAGCAGAGAGCAGTCTGAAAAGCAGCCAAAGTCCGTGGCCCTTTGAACTTGCAACGTGCCGGCCAGGGGACCCTGCCAACTTTCAGTGCAAAGAGCCCTGTTGGCTGTGGCTGAGCAACACAGCCAGGAATGGGTGCATGTACTGTGCATGTGCACCCAAAGACAGTGTGTGTTTTGGGGGAAGAACGTGTGTTTTGAGATGAAAACAATGTGAGACATGAGTGCCTATCTGCACATGGTTGAAAGGAGGGGGTTGCATGGTGTCACAGCAAGAGCCCAGAGCAGGAATAGTAGGTTCAAAGCTCAGGTGGTCACACAGGGCCCGGGGGAATCAGGCACATGGCACAATATGAAACCCAAGTGGGAAATCGTAGTTAGCAATGTCCCTGAGGGAGGATGAACCCACGCTTGGGATGCTGAACTAGTACTTCAGAGAAGATAGGGAAGCTCTGGCAATTTGGACCCTGAAATGGTACAAGGTAACCAATACTGATGCAATTGCAGGTTCCTATTGTAACAGGACTGGGCGCACATACCCACACCCCTACACACACCACTTTGCTGCAGAAGAAGAGAATTTGGGAATTCCTGCTGGCAAGAGGGCTTTGGTGACTCTTTCTAAACCAAATCTGAGTTTTTTCATATAGATGCTTTACTAACTTCTTCTGAAATATTTTATGTCCCTCACCCTGTTCACCATGTTGCTTTCCATGACTGACACTATATACAGGCATACATTCACCTGCAGTTCTTCTACATCCTCCTGCCCTAGAGCTCTGATCACTCTTTCCTGTTCCTTTTCTTACTTTACCTTCTTCCCTTTCTCCATGTTCAGGCTCATATCTGAATGTGAGGTTCATGCATTTAACTCCTACCTCATACTTCCCTTACACTGGGTGTGTCTCTCTAATGTCTGGCAAGCAGAGAATATCTTTTGGTCTGCAAGAAGAGAATATCTTTTGGTCTTTGATCTCTTGGGTGCACCCCAAAAGGTCCTATCAAAGGACAAATGCCTCAGCTGCTGTGCTGGGCCAGAGGCCTCCATGCCTGGTGCTTGACATCCAAAGAGCAGATCCTGGAGAACATCTGATGTCTGTTCAAATGGAGCGACCTCCGATGAGAAACCCACCTGAGGCTGAACACACACCCTGCGGTGGGAATGGATGGGCAGGAGGCTGAACTGAAAACGATGTGTTTGTTGTAAATTTTCAAAACACAATTGGATAAGAACAAAAAAGGGAACTTTGTTACAAATTAAGAAAGCGGCAGCAAGCGTTACAGCGCTGGGCGGCCAGGGAGTCTCCTGCTCCACCAACGGCACGCGCCTCCCCTCTCAGTTCTTGTAGTTATACAGGTTTCCTACTTTCGTGTAACTTCGCCTTGCATTGTGCCATGTATACTTCCATTCTCATCTGCGCATCTGCAATGTGTTGCTAGGGGGTCTTTTTCTGTCTCTTGGTGGTCGTTGGGATGAAGGCCGCAAGTCTTCCTCTTGTGCTCTGTAAATGCCTCTTAAACATCATTACTCAACCCTGTCTCTTCCTTCAGTTGCTTAACAGGATGTACTTTGCTTAGTTCTTACAATTTCTTCAATCTTTCTGCTGACAGTTGCTTAACAGGATTTATTTTGCTTAGTTTTTACAATTT
Organism: Grallaria varia; assembly: GCA_013396735.1. Taxonomy (NCBI): domain Eukaryota; kingdom Metazoa; phylum Chordata; class Aves; order Passeriformes; family Formicariidae; genus Grallaria; species Grallaria varia. The sequence goes on from VWZG01007502.1 coordinate 7,818, forward strand.
CTTTAGTCTTTCTGCTTAATGAACAATCACAAAGCATCATTTATCACATGTTGATGTGGAGAAGTGAAAACAGCTGATGTTGATCAGGAGAAGGAAGACTGTTAATTCAGAGCATGCTGCTCGTCTAGGTTGGGTGCAGATAGAAACAATATGCTGGAAAGCTGCTCTGCGCAGGCGTGGAACTCACAAGGGATGGCCAGCGTGGAGTGGCTTGTTTGTGTGCCAGTGGTGGGTGGGGTGGGTGTACAGGGAGAACGCCCCCTTGGAATGTTGTCCAGGGGAGGGAGCTGGGGAAGGGGAGGGAGGGGATGTTTTGCCTTGCTTGCTCCACTTTAAATACCTTTGCACAGAGCTCTAGTCACTGCAGTTAGGTCAGAAGGCTTCGCCTGCTACAGTGGAGGGGCCTCCCTGTGTGGGCATTGCTGCCTCTGCAACATGGACTCACAGCACAGCAAAATGAATGGAGACCCTTTCCAGGTAGGTGATGGGGTCTGTGTACCTGCTTTTTGCAGGGAGGGGCCAGTGTCTGCCTCAATCCAGCCTTCCCTATGCTTACAAATCTTGCCTCCCACTATCTGAGACCCAGGGTGACCCAAGAGAGGAGGAATCAACATGAGCTGTTTTGATGCTTTGCAGGGTCTGGTTCCCACTGTTCTTCCTTTTGGCAGCCCCCATACTTGCCTGTTGTTAATTGTGCTCACAGGAATGCAGTAAGAATGCAGATAAACATTGTATCAGTAGCCTTACATACACGGTAAAGAGAAGAAGAAGAAGAAAAGACCAGCAGTTATTTGAACCTGTGTCTTCCTCTGTTAAAGGAAAACAGATGAAGTTCTGTGCTCTTCTGGTGGAGCTATTTGTTAAATTTTGGGACTCTGATGTCCTCCTTTTTAATGTTTACTGGCTGACTTTGAACCCTTTGCTTTGGGAAATACAGGAAAGTCCTGAAGCCCATGCCCTTCAATTGCAGGAACTAATGTTAATGCAGTGGCAAATGACATAACCTTTAGGCTAGCATGGTTAATTATTCGGACAAAATTCTGCGTGTATATGTCCTGTGCAACAGTGCTGAAGCCAGGTATAGGCTGCACGAGATGTGCAAAAAAAGGGCTTCAGTTTATACAAACATTTTTAAGAGCTGCCAAGGAAGCCTGGTTTCCTACTCTTCTGTGTGCTGAGGCTGAACTCCCACAACAATTCTGTAGGGTCTCACCTTGATACTTATCCAACTTGTGTAATTGTTTAGTTCCAATGGCACCTGTGGGAGATCAGCAATTAAATGTCTTAAGAAATCTGACTTGGAAACTAGTTCCATTTTCACAAGTAACTCAGGAATCTTATTTAATTTGAAATATTTCCCCCCTATTTTTCTACAGTTTTGTATATCCAGTAAGTCTGGTCTTTACAACACAGCGGTAAAAATTTTGTAAGCCTGAAATTGAAAGAAAAACTTTCTCTGGCTTTAAGAGTGTTGGAATTAACTCTGAAAGGCTTTATCTAAACATTTCAGAAATGGATAAGAAAGCTGAAAGGATTATGTTATTGAGCCCAAAAGCTGCCACAGGTGTCAGAAAGGCAATGTTGATCTACATATGAAGTGGTTACCTAAAAATGAAGACTTGCATGGTGCTCAGGTAAACCTGTCCTTGCATCTACGCATCACTTATCTTTGTAATTGTACTAGGTCCAGGAATGGTTGTTCACGGTCTTCAACTGGTTCTTATTTTAATGGGGAAAAAAATAAAAAGTAGCTGGAAGAAAATTAGAGCTTAACTTATTCCACACTACATTTGCATAAGTGTTGATTTATATTGTCCTCGGTGTGTATGGATGCACGTTGCCTCCACATATATATTGATAAGAGCTGGGAACCAGGAAAACAATCATTTCAGTCCTCTTTCCCTTCACAGTGAAAGCTGTCACCCCTGTGGACAGACTCGGGCATGAACTGATGCTTGTAAAAAGACCTTCCAGTGAACTGAAAGCATATGCAGATATGCAAGAAATTAAGCGAGTATGATGCTGTTTACAGTATTAGTGCCTGATCCCACTGCAATGTATCTTACTTTTAAGAACCAATATAAATCAATTAACAAGAATGGAAAAATTACAGAGGACAAATTGAAAGCAACTGATATCAACACATCAGGACTATTGACCACTGAGTTCAGAAAGGTTTTTAAAGGCATTTTTGTGTAATCTCATTATATAAAGATATCGATTATCATCAGAATTGCCTTGTAGGATTTAAACCTTGCAGTATATCCCCTGCAAGTACCCAAACCATGAATTCTTCATTTGTCATGCAGATTCAAGTCAATCTGTCATATAAGCTGGTTTTCACAGCATGACTTGTCTAGTGTATTTTAGATAGATAACTGCATGTTTTTTAAAACAGTTTTATTTCAGAACATGAAAACCAAATTCTCTATCCATTGGGCAGACACTGGTGTAGCACAGTTCTGTCCTTAAGATCAGTTTTTGCTTTGGTGCATGAAAACAGAAGGGCAAAGCAATGCATGGACAGTATTTGAGATGACAGCTTTGGTTACACTATGATAAAATTTCTGTACTACAGATGTTTGGTTTGACTTTTGCCAGACTCCTGTCATCGTTCTCCCTTGTGGTTGCTGGAGGTGTAAATGGGTTTCATTAGCCAGCTGACACACCACTTCCAGCTGCTTTTCCTCTTGGTCCTCACCATGTAAAAGCTGGGCTGAATCCCTGGCTGGGTGATGACCCAGCAGACAAGGAGGTGCTGTGGGAAGTGTCACAATTGAGCAGGTGGCAATCTTCCTTACGGTGCATAAACCCAGTACTTCTGCTGTAGTTCCCAACAGACGTTCCCCATGAAGGTAGAAAATATTTGGAAAACCTTGTGTAGCCTCTGGAAATAAAGCCAGATAGAAAAATGTGTTGCCAGTCTCTGGTAATGAATTCTCAGGTTAGCAGCAGCCTTGGAGGCAGCATGAAAAATTAGCAATTATTTACTGTAAAAAAGAAGGCAGTTCTTCATAACTCTGGAAATATAGTCCCACCAAGAACTTTATGGCTTTAGGGCAGCTGGATTTGGTTATTAATTTGTCTTCTATGAAGGCTCTCTTTTCTGAGGACCGTGTTTGGATACTGAGACTATTTATACTCTGATTTATATGTCCCATTAAGCCATAGCTGTAATGAGGACAGGCTCTGACTGAAAATGTGGATCTTCAGAACAAAAAATCAAATGAGTACCTCGAATGAAGTTTTGGCCCAGGAATTGTTACACCAGAACCCATCTGTGTTCCAGATGTCGGGTGTGATCTTTGAAATGCCAATCAGAGCCAATTTGCTCAAGGCCAGTAGATTTAAAAAAAAAAAAAAAAGAAACAAACTAGAAATAAGACATTAATGTGACTCCCAAAAGTTTGTGATGGTTGTGCATCAAATTTACTCTGACATCAGAAAAATTAAGTAATTCTTGAAAGCTCAACAGGCCATGTCAAGTACCCAGATAGTTTTGAAAATTTTGCTCCACTCCAGGACTCAGTTTTCTGTTTCTTAAATGATGGAATAGCTCTTCCTGCTTAACAAGACTTTTCTGAAAAGAAACACATGTACTGAAACATGCAAAGTCATTCTAGTAATGAGAACCATGAAAATAATTAAAATAAACATTCTCCATTCTTGGGAGCACTGGAAATTGCCTTTTGGAATTTGCAGAGCAGAAAATCAATAAGAGAAAGGGAACAAACATAAAAGGAAACACATCTTGCCCTAAGTGAGTCTTCACTGACTGTTTATTTAGGAAAGATCTAAATGTTTGCTCCAACATTTTTTCCTTTTTTGTTTCTTGCATTTTCTTTCTTTGATGTTGTTATTTTGTTTTAAGTCGCATTCCATATCCCTCCTGTGATTATGCCCTCTCTTCTGAGGATACCTTAAAGGTACAAGGGGAACTGAAGGGAAACATAGATCATGGTCTGCATCTCTGCACAGAGTTCATCTACATTGCTCTGCTTAATCCTGAGTGTTAATGAAAAGAAAGCCTGAGCGAAGGACTTTCCAGTGTCGCTGAAATCAAAGTGCAGTAATGTTTCCAGTCACCCCTGAGTCTGATATACCTGACAGGTGGAGCAAGACAGAGATGATATTAGCCTATTTTTATGTCCTTTTTAGCGGCCTTGCTCCCACAAGGGCTCTAGTTTGAGAGAAGGGATTTATGTCTCTACCATCATAAATTGGAGCAACCCCAGAGCTGCTCTGCCACTGGCAGCAAGTTGCCTTGATTCCCACTTAAAGCTGTTTTATACCCCCTTTACGTGGCTGATTCCATGCAAAAGGGAAACGGAGAAAAGCACTGACTTCAGGGTGAATGTAAATATTTTTTGTGTGTTTTCTTTTCTGTCCTTTCAGGAATCTATGTACATTGAAGAGTCTCCAAATAAAAACGGTGTGATTTCTTTGATTTTCTCTCTGAAAGAAGAAGTTGGGGCATTGGCTAAAGTTCTGCGCACATTTGAGGTAAATATTTTACTCAAGGAAATATAACCAGGTTTTTACAATTTTGTGTTGCAGTGACATTTTCTCAGGGTATTTGAGATCATGTTTGTTATTCTATTTCATTGCCATAAGGGAAAAAGCACCATGCATTTCTTTTCTGGGTGTAAAATCCCCTAAAGCTCTTGGAGCAGAAGTTAAGTTTTTAAGTTAAAATTTGATTTCAAACTTTTAAATTAAAACCTCTATGTTTAACTGACGTGAGTGTGGGAAAAAATGCATTTTTTCCACTTAAGAAGGAAATACTCCACAGTAACTGCTTTACTAAGAGGTAGAAGTGAATTGGGCCATGACCTAAGATTGAATTATAACCAAATAATTTGCCTTATAACTTGTAAGGCAAATACAACTTGCGTGTTGGCCATGTGACTCATACCGCACGTTGCCTGAAGTATTTCTACTGGGGGCAGCTACTCTTCTCTTGGCTCTTGTCCATCTCAGTAAATCTGATATAAACAAGCCCACCAACTCCCACCCATGTTACTTCTGCACAGTGGGTAGAGGGTACCTACAACATAGCATCAAAATGACAGCACTTTGTTTACACCACAGGGATTTAACTTGTACTGACTGATTTGGGAAGCTTTTGGGGAAACAAGGACCCATTTACCTCTCTGGACATTGTGTGCCTATTTATTCTTGTAGAAATATTTCCCAGATGTCATGGATTCTGTTTGAAAAGCACGAAATCCCTGCAATTCAGGATGATTGTTGCAACACACACAGCTGTGTACTCTGCTCCCAAGCAAATACACTGTTATACTGTTATATTGGTTCTGTGGCTTTTTTTTTTTTTTTTTTTTTAGATCCTCATATAACAGTTGTGCCTGGAAAACAGTAATTTCTGTAGAACACTGTTAGAAGTTGTGGCTTATTTTCCACTCATAAATTGAATTTACTTGGAAATGAAAGGTTTGTGTGTTATTGGTATAAAGGAAAAATAATTATGAGTTATAGGACATATTTGATTCATTAAGATGAATGGCAATTCACACCAATGACAGCAGAGCTAGTCTAAATATGTGAATTGACCCCTGTAATACAATTCTGCAAAATGTCTATATGTCAATAACGTGTATGGCTGTAAGTGAATTAAGCAGACTGTTGGTATTCTCTTATTAAACGCATTGCTGTCTAACAACTAAATTGCTGTCAGCTTTAAAGAAAAATCTGTAGGGGAGCTAGTATAGGAAAGAGAGAAGTAGCCAGTTCTTGAATATGACTTGTCTTGCCTCAAAGCAGATAGCTAAACTCAATTGTCCCAGTCATGGTTTTTCCCAGAGATCCTGATGGCAACTGAGGTGTTGGGACTAAACTGAAGATGTCTGCCCTCTTGGCTGGGTGGTTTTCCATCCCAATGAAGCTAACTGCTTCTGTGCTAAGTGGCAGTCCCCTCCAGCACTAGGGGTTCACAAGAGACCTGTGCATAGGTGCTCTCATATCCATTTTACATGCTGTTGGCAAAGTAGTGGGGAAGTGGAGGTGTGGCTGAAAGAAAGGGTTTTGATGGTGCAAGCCTGACCTGCAGCTTCAGCTTCTCAGGGCTGTTGGTGAATTCCTGGTGTGTAAACCAGAGCAGACCTTGGGCTGTTCTAACTCAGTTCAAAGAACCCCACCGTCTGCACAGTGGTGTAAGACATACATTTGCATGAGGTAACCTCCACCCTTTTTCACCTGGGCCATAATTATGGCGACTCAGAGACACAGTCTTTGTACTCAGTCATATCCTCAGCAGAGACTGGGAAAGTGCTAATATGCAGAAGAAGAATGGGAACAAGGAGGAAGAGCTTGAGAGAAATTTTTCCTCACTGCTTAATAACATCCTTCATTGCTTAATAACATCCACTGTGAGATGCTATAGGAGTTCATTCAGACTCCCTTGGTGGGCTCCTCTGGGCAGGGAGATATGTAGCCTTGTTCCCAGGCTTCTGTTGCCAGCTTGTTGCTGGCCTGAGGATACGCAGTGGGTTTGTCTCCAGGGCATCACAGGGATGTGTGAGGATGGTTGCTCTGTCTGTCATTGCTTCATGTAACCACATGAAGAAAAAACAATGAAGAAAAACAAGCCACAAAATACGATCATGCTGTTCCCTGGGGGTGGATGTGGCACTGCAATTGTTGACTCCTATGGAGGGTCCACACCTTGTGCTGCTGCTGGTGCTGATGGCCATATGTGGCATGTTTTGAGACCTTCTGTTCCTGCTGGGGCTGGGAGCTGCCCCAGGGTCTCTCTGGATACTCATGCATGGGAAAGGAAGCAGAGAACACAGGTCTACTCTCTCCTTCTCCCAGCTTGGACTTGGGAGTGATTAAAAGACAGTGCCTCCAGCACTGGCTTTGAGGATTTTTCTTCTTCTCCAGGCAATCCGTAAAACTACTCTGGGACAGAGTAGGCAGAGAAGGAGTGTTGAGTGACCTGTAAAAATGAAAGACTTGAAAATAAACCCTCTCTCACAGGGAAAGAAGCCTGGAAGAAAGATCTAGATTGAGAAACAGGGAACTGATAGGATACCTAAAGAAAAGAGAGATCTTGAGGTGTCATCAGCACATGGGCTGCCTTTGTGTTAAAAGTGATGTCTGTGTGGACCTAGGGAGTTTCATCCTCCCCATTGGTTTAAGAGCTGAAGAAAAAAAAAATGTTATTCTGGGTGGACTGTTCAGTCACTCTTAAGTCCCTTCCTGGGATGCAGGAGCAGCTCCTCACTCCCAGGTTGTTATCCTGCCCATGTTCTACTCCTCTGGGGTGAAACATGGCCAGACTTGAGCCCCTGTCACAGCTTGCTCTACACAAGCAGCAAGAGCCCAGAGGAGCTGGGTGTGCTCTAGCCTGGGTCTGTCCCTAGATATCATGAGGTCCAGGAGCGCTGGCTCATCAAGCACCATCACTGTTCCCCAGTTCAGATGTAATCTGTGCTCACCCAAGAGTCAATCCCCTATGGAAGGAAAGAGTGTTCAAACACAGTCCGGATGAACTGGGTAAGCCCCCATTGTGGAGGCCAGGATGGACTGAAGGGAGGGGCGCCTCATCCACCTAGGGCAAAGCACAGGGCCAATGGCTACGGAGTGCTCATAGCATGGAATCATACCCTTTAGCTGAGTTTAGGAGAATTTCAGTGTGTTTTGTCAAAACAGTAATGTTTGTCCTACTCAAACATCCCTCAGGGTTGCTCATGCAGTTGACAGAGTACTGCACGGTCTAACATTGGGAGTTTTTTTGCTCAAAAACCCAGACTATTTTTCTCTTCAGGTCCCAGGTGCACACAAGTATGTGGCTACAGTGACAAGTGTTGTTTTCCCTATGTAGCTTGAAAGCTTTTATTCTGAGGAATCTCTTCAATATGCTCAGCTCCTTATGTCTGATGGCTTTATGTCCAAAATGTACTTGATTATTTCCACTTTCTTTTTCTTAGTTTACTCTTAATGCATATTCTCTTTCATGCTTTTCAGTGTTAGGTAAATGCACAGTGCTGAAAGCATTTCTGTCTAAAAGAATGTGTCTGTGAAAGAGTTCAACACACTTTTAGCAGGAGGATAGTCCTCTCTGACTCATACTCTAACGAAAAACAGCACTTGGGAAGACTCCTCTGAACACTAGACTTCAGCAGGCGCCTAAGTTTTCTGACCCCTTATTCTTGTCCCCTCAGGCACATCCTTGCCTGACTGCATGACTCTGTTCCTCCTGGACTGCTCTATGCCACTTCTGGCAATACAGTCCCTGCAGTCTCTTCTTCACCTTTCCTGTGAAGAGGTGTGTCTGCAGGGCCAGACTAACACTCAGCTGTAAGGTAGGAACAGCTCAATCCATGCCCTGCAATAAGCAGATTGTTAAAAGTGAATCCACTTTGCTTCCACACCAGATGCTCGGTTTGTATATTGGGATGTGGCAAACATTCACTTTTTGCTTATCAAACCCAATTATTTTGCACTTGAAAAGCCTATTTGTCCATAATCTTTATCTGACCTAGTGTGCATACAGCTTCCTTATGGGCTCTGCTGGGGCAACACCTCTGCCCTCATTACAGGCTCGAGGGTGGCTGTAGGGGCAGCATAACCCCCCCCAGCAGAGTCTTTGCAACAACATCATTTTAATAGGACCTGCTGTGTGCCGAGGGACTGCTTGGTGCATCCACGTGCTGTCTTTTTGTGTCATGCTGTTAGATAAGATGATAGCTAGGGAGCCTTGAATAAATACCTTAGCCTGAAACAGAGCATCACACATAAGTAAAACATCATGCTTAAAATCAGGAAGACAGAATAGTCATTGTGAAATTATGTTTTCTTTTTGATTCACAACAAAAAGTTACGGAGTATAAGTGGAGGTCAAAAAAATTACAAAATCTTTCAGCTTTCTTATTGAAACTGAAAAAGTAAAGCTGAGTATTTTGAGTTAACCCAAGAGTTCACCTTGGTAGAAATGTTTATTTCTCTGTAGTGATAAAAGCCTATTGAAATCAAGATTACTTTTTAAATAATGAAGTCCAATCTGAAAGAAAAATAATGAAGGGAAAAAAAAGTTGTTCCCCCTCAAAGATTGGCCTTTCTGTAGTTAAATTCAACATTAAAAATATTAGAAATTTCCATATGTGAAAAGGAATTTCCTTCAGTTTTAATTGCAGATTTTCCGCATGAATTTGTTAATACATTAATCTTCTTTCAAGTTTTTTTTCTGACAGACTTATAAGTATTAGGAGATTGTCAGCTGTATTAAGTGGTGAATATTGCAATATAGTACAGGTTTGCTCAACCCATTCTCAGAGAGGAGCCTTCTGTCTTTTCTTCACTGATAGGACCTTCTGAAACACAGAGCAGGGCTTCAGTACAAGGTCCGGCCATCAGTGGGTAGGGCACTGTTTCAAAAGCAGCCCCATCAATTTACAGGAAGTACTCCTGCTCCCAGAGTAAGTTACTGCTCCTGCACTTTCAGAGCCAGCAGAAATGACTCTGCTCTTTTTCTGTTCAGGAACTTTATTTGACAGAAAGTCCAACGTGACTGTTATCTCTTTGTCCCTTGGGAAGGTACTGACTCTGTGGTGGTTTGGGTTGCTTCCAAATCAAGGGAAGAGAGCAGTCACTCTGGCCAGGGGGTGTGGTGGACGTGTCTACAGTGATAGGTGAACAGGCCAGGCATGCCTCTGCCATAAGACTTGTTTTTTTTGTTGTACTGTGTGTATGCACAGCTACTATTACTTTATTACACTGCTTTAAATCCACATCCTCAGTCTTATCTCTCCTCTTCCTAGGGCCATGAGAGCAGGATTTCTAGATCTAGCAAATCAATATGAGTTTAAAGAGAGGAGTGCCCTCTTGGTAGGTGTTTGTGCATTGTCACGTGTTTTTGGTTTGCCCTGCTCCATGTGTTTTGTAGCTAGATTGTGCTGAAAGCCTCATACCAAATTTCAGGGTTGGAACAGAAGTGCTGAGTGATGGACACCAGGGGCTGTTCCAGGGCCAGCTGCGTCTGGAGCTGTTTGCTGGTAGGGACCTGCTTTGGGTCACTTTGCCCCCATGAACTTGGCAGGAAGACCCTAGCAGATGTGAAGAATATGGAGAAGTGCTGTCTTCAGCTGAGAAGCAGCCCTTTGGGCAGTAAAGCTGAACCAGATGGTTGCCTTTGCCTTCACTTTGGGAACCCATGGCTGAAGGCATCACTGTAAGTTCCTAGGTCCCCCACTCTGTGAAAATTAGGCACTGAGCGTCTACTTGTGCCTCTGAAAGTGTCCTCTTCCAGGAAACCCCAGAGAAAGGGTTAAAAGAACATGTCACCTTTTTTAGGTACCAGAAAGTGCAAGCAAGTCCTTGCTTTGGGAGATTTCAGCCAAATTCTCACGGAATGTTGATTAACAGCACCACAGTGTTGTCAACAGCTCTTCATCTGGTAACAACATGGGGTCTCCTGATGAAGCCAAACTTAATTAATGACAACAGTCATGCAAACAAACTGCAGCTGGATTTAACAGCTGTACTTAGTTTTAGAACCATATACAGGAGCATTTAGTACTGCATAAACAGAGGGACACGTGAATGTCATGGGAAGTGGTAGCCCATAACTTTCCCAAAAAGTGTCTATCCCTACTGAAAGCTTCCCCATGAAGCTATGAAAACACAAATTTCCTTTTCCAATGACCAGGTTATTAAATTCTCTGAAGGTAGGACTAAGTTATCTTAGCAGTGACCTCTGAAATACTGCCAGGCTAGTTTTATGCTGCCAGTGTGGGGAAGCTGCAGCTTAGGAGATGCTCAGCCAGGATGACATAACTGGAATAACCTGGGGTAGGGGCTGGAGCTGCTTCACTGCCTCCGAAAGAGAGCCAAGGCTGAAATCCAGCACTGTGGGGTAAGAGTAGGTAGGGGCATGGTCAATCTCCTCCCTCTGTTCATCATTGCCCCTGTTGTAAATTGATATCTGTATCACTAACCTCTTCTAACTTGCTTAGAACTTAGTTCTAACTTGATTTTAGAGCTCTGAGAATGTGTCTTGAGACTTCTTTCTATAATCTCAATACATGGGCTCATCTGATTCCTACCAGCTCTAAAACAGGAGTGGCAGAAGAGACAATGTTAACAGTTCAGGTGTGAATTCAGCCTCAAACATATGACAGCCCAGATCTTCCAAAACCAGTTAGGTAGGGAGTTAGGTTTCATCAACAAAATATAGTTCAGAAACCTGGGAGAATTTTTATTAGCTGACTTGTGAAGGCACATATTATCAAGATTTAAAGCTCTACTAAAAAAAGCAGAGATTGAAAATTGCTCAGAATAAACAACTAAACCAAAAAAAATTCTTCCATTCTCATTTCTCAGGTAATCATTTGTCTCCAGAACCTGGAACTTTAATGAAACATCAGCTACTGTGAGAAATTGCAAGATTTGCCAATATCAAGGACATTAAAATGTTTGAACAATGTGAAACTATGAAGATTAAACACTAGATGGGGTAGTTGGACTAGAATGAAATTGAGATTTGTAAAACAACTCTAGTAACAGAGCCACTGTAAATATTTTGAAATCAAGGGCTTAGTAGCAAGGCACAGCTTATGAGCATGCATTTCTCCAGGAGCACCAGTTCAGGGAGTTGGATGTATGCTGCTGAATTTTTGCTCTCAAAACGGTCACCAGAAGGATTCGTCCTTCAGCTTCTCCATTGTGAGGTCCTGAAGCCTTGCTACAAAGAGGTAACAGGTTGGCTCTGCATTTGCTCAGTGGCAGATATCCTTCAAATAAACAACCCCTGCGTCATTAATTTTGTGGGCATTGCTGCCTGTGCAGCCGCTTTCTGAGCCAGGTTGGAAAACTGATAAAGTGGAAAAGTTCAGCTGGTCAAAAAAAAGGGGTATAGTTAAGGTGTCTTCAGTCTGGAGAAGATAATGTTCTGGGCTGAACTTTTTGTGGCCTTTCGGTACTTTAAGGGGGCCTATAAGAAAGATGGGGACAGACCTTTTAGCAGGGCCTTTTATGATGGAATATGGGGCAATGGTTTGAAACAAAAAGAGGGTAGATTCAGACTAGACATAAGGAAGAAACTTTTACAATGGTAGGATGGTGAGACATTGGCATGGTTTGCCAAGAGAGGTGGTGGATGCCCCATCCCTGGAAACATTCAAGGCCAGGTTGAATGGGGCTCTGAGCAACCTGATGTAGCTGAAGATGTCCTTGCTCATTGCAGAGGGGTTGGACTACATGTCCTTTGAGTGTCTCTTCCAGCCACTGGTTCTATGATTCTGTGATCTCTCAAACAGCTCTGCTGTCTCTGGGGGAGGGATGTTGAGGCAGGGATGAACAATTGTGGGTGGAGGAGGGAGGCTGGAAAGAACAGCTACTGAAGAGGGGTCCATGTTATCACAGCCTCTGCAAGAAGTAGAAATCCCAGTCAGGACCTGGGAACCCATCCCCTGTGAATTCACAGAGACGGACTACAACACCCCGATGTATCAGTGCAAAGCGAAAGTAAAGCAACACCTTAGTGTGCCTGAATCCACTCTCCAGCCCTCTGAGTGGCCGTGCAGAGCTCTGGGTGTCAGACCCACACCGACACACGGCTCCCTGCAGGGCGGCCAGCAGCTCCCTGCGCCTGCTCTCTGTCAGAAGCTCCCAGTGCCTCACCAAGCTAAGGGTACAATGCGCGGTCTGTTTGTGAAATGGGGCTTTGGAGGCCTAAAACAAATCGTCCCCGGGGCCAAGGACAGTGGCAGCCATTCTCTCCCCCAGACGGCCCCGCAAGGATGGCATCTCTCGAGAGCAGCAGTTGGTGAATGAGCTTTTGACCTTTTCAACTTATTGTATTGGTATCTAGCCAAACAATTTAAGTTCATCTGTAGTGTGCAATGCTCAGGGAACAGAGGAATGACATGCATGTTTCCTACCAAGGAATAAACTGCCTTTTGTGGTGAAGTAAATGAGGCCTTTGCTGCTGATGGCCAGATGCCCTCCTGTCCTGTGCAAGCGCTGAGAGGAGCAAAGAGAACCTTAAAGGGTTTGAGAGGCTCAGACAGAGGGATGTACAGATAAAAGAGGTTCCCTCTTTCTTCCCTGTAGTTCACAAGTAGATCCTCACAGCCTTACTTCATGAGTGAAATCCTGACCTCTCTGCAGCAGGGGGTTGACATTGATACCACCAGGACCATCGGTTCATCCCGTGTAGTTTGGAGTCTTCTTGAGCTTGAAAAAGACAAAACAAAAGCCTCTCCAGGGCTGCTGAGCACCATGTGTCACCTCCTCTGACTCTTCTGTGGTTAGTGATTCTATGATTCTGTGATCTTCAGGCCCAGATTTCTTCCATGGGTTTGTATATTTGTCTCAGGGGACAGAAGCCCAGACCTGGCCATGGCATTCTGTGTCTGCAGCTCCAGTGTGAGCCTGACAGGATGGTCAGGTGGGTTTCTCTCAAAAAAACAAACAAACAAAACACCCTGCAATATTTTCATATTCAAATTGCAGTGCTCAGGAAAACATTTGAGATCAGATAAACTGAGGCATATTTACTCAGGCTTTTGTTTAAGTGACTGGAAAAATAGGATTTTTAGCTACTTGTTGCTTATGCATCAGCATGGTCACATCTCTAAGATTTCCACTTTCTATAGTCATCAAGATTATACTTGCCAATCAACTCCTTCTTCAGAGCTAGGAGACACTGCTGATGGTCAGCAAAGATATTTAGTGAGATGAACTTGAATTCCAAGCTAAAGAAAATATTTTCTATGAGCATGAATAGATTCTAGAGAGCAGTTGCCCAGAGATACTGAGAAGTCTCAAAACTTGACTGGACACAGCCCTGAGCAATCTGCTCTGGTGGAACCTGCCCGATCAGTCTGTTGGACTAGCTGACCTCCAGAGGTCCTGTCTAACCTCAGCAACTCTGTGATTTAAAACACCCATGTTTTTTATTTGTACAAACCTGGGCTGCCCTTTTTTTGGTGCAGATTCATGTTTCCCATTGGATCTCTGCCCAACAGCTGCTCACAGCCCTGGAAACTGTGCAGGTGGCTTTGCAGGTGACTGTGCAGTGGTTTGGCAGGAGCTTATCTCACAGGGTGCACAGCTGCTTGCTTTTCCAGTCTTATTTGAAGAAGCTTATAAATACAACATTCAGTTTCTCAGTTTCTTCTTTGTGTCTTTTTCTATTGTGAAAGTCCTCAGTCCAGTGGCCACAAGAGGCAAGTGACTGTTTTTGAGTTATTTGGATTGTATAGTATGGTTTGTTGACTGATACATGTATTTATCTAGTCTTAACATCATATTGCTTCCCCCAAACCCTGTGGGACCAAAGTTTCTCTTTCTCATAGGAAAAAGGTATAAACCTGACCCATATTGAGTCCCGACCTTCCCGTCTTAACAAAGATGAGTATGAATTCTTCATTAACTTGGAAGGCAAGAATGTCCCAGCACTGGATAAGATCATCAAGTCCTTGAGAACTGAAATTGGAGCAACAGTCCATGAGCTTTCGCGAACAAAGAAGAAGGACACTGGTAAGGATATGCTGACAAGGTTAACACTGGCAAGGAATATTTACATCACATACTGAAATTACTTACTTTTTCCTATAGCAAAGAAGATCCTGTTGGATCTTTATGGCTACATTTTCCTCTCTCTGCCTATTTTGCTTATGCTGTAAGCTTTTTCATTTGGACTTTTTTTGTCAGTGTAAACTGTCATGCTCCATCTTTTGCCATGCTTCTGTCTAGGTTTCCTGGAAAACTAGGGAGTGTCTGCCACCTACTTTAGTGGAAGCAGGACTAACTCTCCATTACTGTAAGAAATACCAGGGAGGTCAGTTTCAATTCTGCCTTTGGAGGGAAATACGGAAGGATTTTGCAAGTTGTTCATGCTCCTAATTCTCAGAGATTTGCTGGAGTTGAGAATGCTTGCTAAAGTGGTGGCTGCCCAGCAGCTAATCTGAGACATACTTAAATGCCTCTTCAGATAACAGATGTGACTTTAATAGGATTTCAGACTTTAAATACTTTAGGTTTGGATCTTCCTCTTCCTTCCTAGGAACAACATGAAAGGACTTTAATACCTTTTTGAGATCAGTGCTGGTAATCCTTTTACAATTTCCTTTGTGTCTTAGCCATGACATTACATTTGAAGATGAAAAAGAAGAAGTCAGATACTCCTTGGAGTCAGTTCTCTCCATTCATGAGACAAAGGGACAAAAGGTTGATTAGGTGATTTATGATCATGTCAAATCAAAGAAATTCACTTTTGGGAGCTGCTTTTTAATTTCCAGGAGAAAGCTACAGGGCCTATCAGGGCTTGATATTACTTTTATTTTTTTAGTTATTGTGTAGATGTTGACAATAAACTTCAACAAATAATAAAGTTGTTTATAAGCATAGGCCAGAGCTGGATAGAGATACAGCTCTAAATATCATCCAAGAAAGTATTATATGTGAAATTCTGACCTCACAGAAGTCAAAACTCCTGTGGTCAGCTGTAGAATTAGAATTTCAATGCATGTTACTGTGTTGATCAAAGGGGTTTTTGAGCTAGATTATCCTGTCAGTGCTTCAGAAAGGGACTTGATCCCCTTCTGTCTGAGAGGATAACTTGTGTCTGTTTGTTAGTTTCACTAATTCAGAAATAGTATAGAGTGGGAGCAATTTATTACGGAGCAGACAGAGGAAGACTGGTATTTCTTTTTGCCCTTTCCCTTTTTTTTTCAGTTTCAACTTCTCTCATGAGTAGTAAGGGTCCAGTCAAACTGAAATCCCCAAAGAACCATATTTTGAAAGGTCAAACAAGCCCTGCTTAGGGGATGAACTGTGGGTGGCAAATTCTGGGCTGAGGCAGCTACAAGGACAGAGTGAGATGGGAACAACCCAAGCTGTAGGAAGTGTGGTAAAATGCTGTCTTTTATCAATACTGGCATTAACAAATAACAGGCCTTGTGGTGCCTTTTAGCCCAGCTTGCCTTTCAAATGTATCCTCCTGGCAAATCTAGTCATAATCCATGAATGTCCTTGTTTAAAATCTTGTTCCCAAAACACAGAACGAGACCAGTATGTCCCCCGGGAGCAAAATCTCAGAAATATGGTTTCTGGGGATATTGCCACATTCTTCTCAGTGGGCAGGTAGAAGCTGGGAAAGTTTTCTTCCAGAGGCAGTCTGAAATCCCATGGGACTGATTCTTTTACTACTGTCTAAAGATGCTCTCATTCTTTCCCTGCTAAGGATCCATTTTGCTCCTGCTCATCATCTGAGAAAGAAAAACTCTATTTTGCTGTTTCCTGTAGGAAGCACACAGTACCATTTCTGGGGCACTGCTCTGTGGACACAGAGGAAATGCCTGTATTCTGTCCCTTCTGTATAGTTCAGTGTTAAACAAGTGTATGTGCTTTATTAGGCAAGAGATAAATGAATGGCTTTTTCCTTTTTCTTTCTCTCACTATTATTTTTTTTTGGGGTCACTTTAACTGCTTTTAGGGTCTTTTTTCAATTAAATGAAAAATGTAATCAGCACGTTTAAATAGTTACAAATATCAGACTTGGATCAACAGTGTAATTTTAGCTGAGAGCAGGCCAGCAAAATGCTTTAAATCCAAATGTAGCTTTAGAGCTTCAGATGAGAAGGGCTGGCAGCTCCTGGGCCAAAAGCCCTTTGTATAGATGGAAAGATTTGTTGTGAAAACACAGTGCATCTCTTCATGGCTCTTTTTGGAAACAAGCTGGCTATCTGCAGTCCACTTGGAGCCCATGAATAAAAATAATTAAATATTATTCTGTTGCAGTGTTAGGGAAATGCAGACAATTTATTGCATTTCTGAGACAAGCTGGGAGCTGAGGTTCTGTAGGGGCCTTGTTTGCTAAACCCTGAGGCTGGCCAAAGCATCTGAGACTGTTTAAAAAAGGGCTAAACCTGGGCCTTGAACTGCTATAAATTGCATAGACCTGTCTTTGACCTTCCTCACAATGGTCCGAATGGAGGAGTTCTGCAGAAGTCTTCTCTGCCCCTGCTTTGCTGCCTCTCATATAAATGGCTTATTAGCATTCTGCTAAGCATTTGACCCCATGGTAATTTGGTCACCACTTGGGTGTCCAGCATGATCCCATAAATGCTGCTGTTTCACTTACAGACAAATCAATATTTATTACTGATCAGCCCACGTTTGCTCCTCAAACCTTCACAGAGACCCAGTGTTGCAACAGCTTGCCCTGGCAATTCATTAATGGCTGTGCAGACAGACAGTGAGTCTGGCAAACGGGCTGGAGGAGGATGTTGCAAACAAAATATGGGCTAGAATCAGCCAGGGGGTAATTTGATTTGATCTTTTAAATAGTTTCTGTGAGGGCTGGGGACAGTCTCCTGGCATATCACAGCTAGGCAGAAGATCCACCCTGGCCCCCGATGCAAGGGCTGTGTGGACTTGATGCAGTGTTTGCCCTGGGACTGTGCTCAGAATCTTTGATTTCCATGACAGTTGAGAAGGCTCAGGACTTTTCAGGACTCAACATCAGTCATACTGGTGCAAGTAGCACTAAGCATCCTTGGGATTTCCCATTCACAGCTTGCCTCTTTCAGCTAAGCTCAGATTGCTCTCTTTTAGCTACTGCTGGTGTTTGGATAGGCAGGATCAGTAGATTTCTGCCCACCTCCCAGACTGAGTACTTACAGGAGCTGCATGCCAGGAAGATAGGGAGCTGCTCCTGTGTAGGGGAAAAACAAGTTACCCATCTCCACACCTGGGACTGACACCACATCAGTCTGGAGTCAGCTTTCCCTAGAATTTATAATGAGCTCTGCACCAAGTACTTTGGCAATCTTGAGAATGAAGCCACTATGGTACATCCATTTTATCCCTTGAAGTTGCAATGAGAGCCCACTGAGAGCTTTCTGATTCAGGCCAGCAGAGCCCTACAGACATCACTGCCAAAATCCACCGCAGACTTCAGCCCCCACCAATTTGCCTACACAGCTTGGACCATTCAGGTCACAGTGCATCCCTGAGAAGAGTGGTTATTCCCTCAAACACTGACAAATCCTTTGCTGTGGGAGTGCCAGACAGCTTTTTTTTTCTGGTGCCTAATCCAAAAACATTTACCAGTGTGTCTCTGATAGTGGGGTAGGTGAAGCACTGTGGAGCAATTCCCCGACCATCACACAAAGCTCAGTGATAGAGCCAGGAGATAAACTCATACAAAACCCAAGAAGGATGGCTGCGTGTGCTCACCCCACACATGGTGTAAGTAGCGACCCCTCTCAAGGGATCAAACACACTTTTTTCCACTTCCCCCTCTGACTAGTTTAACCCAAGGGGTTGGAGGTGCAGGAAAGTTTCTAACAGCAAGGTGAGAGTATTTCTGGAGCAACTGAGAGAACTAGCGGTCCACCCAGCTGCAGAGGAACTCGTTTGGGGAGGCTCTTCCTGAGTCTGCTGCTGCCATCTAGTGACTTGTTCAGGTCTGTTTTTTAGGGCAAAGCAGAAGGGTGCGCATCTTGGAGGCAGGTGGACCAAGTCCCACTTCTGCTGAGTGGGAGAAGGGGAGGCACAGTCGGGAGCACCGCTGAGAGCCGTGTCGGGTCTCTGCAGCCTGGGGAGCCCAGTCCCCCTGAGATCTTCCTGGCCAGCAGCCACCAGCTGCCTGTTGTCCATGGCCTGCCTGAAACAAATCTGAAGGCTCCCAAGTGGGAGCGCTGCGTGGAACTAGCCTGGTGGTGGGACAGTAGGTCAGGAGGACTGGGCACTCTGCATGGGGCAGAGCCAAAGGGTGCCCTGTAAATCTGCTGTTGCTGCTCTGGCGCCCCTATGCAGGTGCCACAAGTGCCCTCCGTATTGTTGGGCTCAGCAGAAAGCACGGCTGAATAGTCCTGGAAACAGAGAGATCCTCTTATCCTGTAGGTGGTCCATCAGGTCTGGCATGAGCCCCATCAGCAAGGCACTGCAGGGAACTCATTCAGCAGCTGCTGACTGGGGATCAGGTTCACTTGGCACAGCACACGAAAGAGGATGGGGAGGTGTGGCTGAGAGGCAGTGCTCCCAGCTGAGCAAAGAGCCACTCTGGGGCATGAGCTGCTTTCCAAGCACTGGCTAAGCAAGCAACACCTATTTGTGCAAGAAAGTCACAACATTAATTGCAAACTTTTTATTGATAGAGACTGCCCCTGGTCCTAGATGAGAAGATCTTTGGGTCATATTAGACTTGAAGTACATGTTGCTGACATACTCAGTGTGGGGAGCGTATGGGACAGGATTGCATGGCCTGAGCATAGTGTATATCCTCAGATGGAGGTCTTGTGCACTTTCCACAGAAAAAGTAGAACTGGAAATGGCACAGAGGGAGGCAATGAGAATCCTCAAAGATAGGTCGTGGTTTCTGTGCCTAAAATACATAGGCAAAGTCAGGGAGATGAATAGTAGATGGAAGATCTAGCAAGGAGATAGGTGGCCTGGAAAAGGTGAAAAACAACAAATTATGTTTATATGAAGGATCTAATTAACAACATATGAAATAATCAAGTTTAAAACAAAAGGGAGTAATTTTTCATATCACATGTAAAGAAATGATAGATCTAAGTGCTGGGGAGTTTCCTGGAGACAGATGTGTACATGGGCTCAAAGAGCAATTAATTGTGAGAAATTCATCACAGGCTGTTAAATTCAGGCATGGCAATTGACTCTGACTTGGACAGAAGGAGAGGGGAAAGTTGCAGGCAGCTGAAAGTATGAAAGCTGATAAGTATAAGAGAGCTGAAAAGTATAAGAATGGGGCAACTGGAGACCCAAGTAAGCTGAACACAGCAGAGCTGGCAGCTCCCAAGATGTGCCAGCTGCCAGTGCTGCCTATGGTGGTACCTACTGACACACCTCTCAAAGCAATGACTGGGCAAGGGCCCACAGTTCCTGTGCTCCATCCACTGAGTTTTCTGTCTCAGCATTGCAGAGGGATGGGGTGACCAGGCCCAGTGGTGGCTGACAAAGGTGCCCCTGGCTTGATATGTAACTGGATCCTCTTGGAGGAGATAGAGGAGAGGACTGCAGCCTGGTATAACCATGGCACGTGTGCCAGGCTTCTTTCTGTCAAGGGGATATGCATCAAGTGACTGCCTGGACCACTTGGTGAGTGCACTGGTAGCTCTGAGAAGGAGGTTGGACCTGGGATGACTGCTCTTTGTACCTCACGAGCTTCAAAGAGCCTCTCCTCATATTACAATTGCCATGAGGACACATGACTTTCTCTTTTCTCTGTCTCAACACATCCCATCTGGAAATCCCTGTGATTCTTCTTTGTCCTTCATTTTAATGTTCTTCTGTAAGGGGAGTTTGACAAGGACATTACATGCTGTGTAGTCCCTTTTCACATGCTGGCTGTGCAGCATGTGTAGGGTATGAGTTACAAGGCAACAGAGAGCCAGACCAAGAATGTTAATCAAGTGAATGCATTATTGTATAACAACTGCAGTAATACAGTGTCAGTTTGAAGTATTAGGGCGTAATTTATCATTTTATTTGAGAATCCTAGTTCAAGTGAGGCCACTAAGTAGGTCTTAGAAAGAGGTTTTCAGAGAGTCAGATAATTCTGTATCCCTGTGGTGAGGTTTCTTGTTCCTTTGAAAGGGATGATTCTAACAATGTGAAAAATTTCTACATTTTGATAGGCCAAGAGACCAGAAATAATAAACAGAAAGTCATAAGCATTACAATCCAGCTCTGCACCAAGGGTTAGGTACTCTTGATGCTCTGTATTCTTCCAACAGTGCAAAACAGCCACAAATTTAAAGAAAACTTGCATGGGTTTTTTTCTTGCTTCCTACTGCAGGGAAAGCGATTTCTGACCAAAGAATTTAACCACTTACATATGTTTCTTTATGTGTATGATGAAAAGATTGAAAGATCAGAAGGCCCCAAACCAAATAATCATGAAGCAAATAAGTATCTATTTCTTTTCTGTTTTGCAGTGCCATGGTTCCCAAGAAGTATCCAGGAGCTGGACAGGTTTGCCAATCAGATCCTAAGCTATGGAGCAGAACTGGATGCTGATCATCCTGTAAGGCACAGAGAATTAATTTCTTAGCATTTTTTCAGTTATTGGAACATATGTTTCTCTCATTTACTTTTCCTCTGATTTAGTACAGATCTAGTAGACTTTGTCTTACATGGTACAGGACAAGAGTGGTACCAAATTTCTAGTGTTAGAATCAGCCTAATCCCTGGTTATGAAGTAAATCAAAGGTTTCTTTAATTGGGCAAATGCCAGGAGACTTTGCAAGTCACAGTGGTTGTCAGAACACAGGGCTCCCACAAGGGCACCTCTGGTTTTCCCAGGTGGCTCTGATATGGTCACTTCAGATCATTTGGTGTACCACTTACAAGAAAAACCAACATATCATAGCCCAGAGGCAAGAAGACTGGTTTTTCATCCTTGATTACATACTCACAATTTAGCTTAATGTCTTGTTATGTGGTTGTTAAATCTGACATGGTACTTGTATGGTGAGACACAACAAAAGGAAAAGTTCTTCCTTCAAAAAGTTTGTGGATTAAGTGGTAGCATCAGAAAGATTTGTTAATGGACTTAGAGGATAAAAAAATTTGTTTTGTGGTTTTTCAGGGTTTTTTTTTTTTCAGATATAAGAATATTTTCTGCCTCTCTCCCCTCTCCAAGCAAACAACAACTTATTTTCATTGTCAAAACACACTGAGTTCCATGCAGTGCACCAGAAATTGCTGCTATTAGTTTAATTGAGATTGGGTGATTATAAATAAATGACATGCAGCACAACAAAAATTGCTGCTATTAGTTTAATTGAGATGGGGTGATTAGTCATTCACTACCTATTGCTTAATTCAAGATGTGTTATGTACCATGCACAATGATTCATGATGTTCAGTGTGGCCATACGAAAGGCAGAATGAAAGGAGACACACTGAGCCAATGGCCCCCTTGTGTGTCATGTGGGAATAGACCAAGATTGTATTTGAATAAACAAAAAGAAATAACAGGAAAAAAAGAAAAATACAAGAAAAAAAAAAAAAAAAAAAGAAGCATCTCTGCTCTACTTCCTAGAATTAGTTAGTTAGCACTTGTGCCTCAAAAAAGAAAGCCAGCTGCTGGGGTAAATAGGTGTGACAGTCCACAAAGAGCAGAAAGAGAGATGTTAAAGGAGCCCATGTTTTTATGAATTAGGTGATATATGGAAATTAATCACAGCAACCTCTATGACAGGTTAATCTTGGCCATTGCTTGTGTCTTTTTGATTTGCTCTCTTAGGTTTACACTCTGCTTCAACTGCATCCTGTTCTTGGTTGTGTTTCATGGCCTGTCAGTCCACTTGTGCTATTCATGACTAAGATGCATTTATGAACTGATGCAGTGCCCAGGGAGCTGTTCCCATTTGCCCTGTGGAAGTCCATCCTAGTTTGGGAGGATATTTCTACATTCCAGGTGGTGAAGACACTCCTAGCCCTGAGGAACTTTAAGTCTAACCAGCAGGGACACTGGTTTAGGAGAATGGTTATCCCAGATGAAGATTTAGAGGTTTTATTTCTTATCCTTGGTTTTGTTGGTAATTATCTGCAAAGTTCAAGCTCCCAACCGCAAGGTCTATTAGGTACTCTTTGTAGTCATTAATTCCCTTCAAATGATTGAATTTGTAGTACAAATAGGACTTTTTGGTCTGCTAAGTGCCTACTGTTCCTCTAGCAGTTTGAAAATGAGCACTTTTAAGTGTGGTTCGTGCTGAAAATCTGGCTAAAAAGTCTGATTGAGTTGATGGATGTGTTCCCAATGTGTTTTGATTCTGCTCCTCCTAGAGAAGGCCAGCAGTGCCAGGAACAGCAACAAGCTTCAAGAGAAACCAGAAAGGCACTGTTAACCGAATGCTGTTAATTCTGTGCATTGCTCTTGCTGGGAGAACCTTGTTGTTGCTGTAAAGGAGCATGTTTCCCTATTTGGTAGCAAGTGGAAATGAGAAAATAAAATTACTTGTGGGGAGAGAGGTGCTGGGAGGCTCTGGCTGAATGGCTGCTCTGGTGGCTCTGCAGACTGGGAAGGAAGGAGGGGTGGCCTGTGTGAGCGGAGCCTGGCAGAACAGAGGCAGCGCTCCCACTGACCTTCCTGCACCTCTTGGACTACACCAGCCATGCCTGAGGGTGCTCAGTGGGAGGAAGGCTGTTCACTGCTTGCTCTTAGGTATGGGTTGACCTTCTCTGTTTCTCTTCAGGGGTTCAAAGATCCTGTGTACCGGGCCCGGAGGAAGGAGTTTGCAGATATCGCCTACAACTACAGACAGTGAGTACCCAATGCATGGGCAGAAAGCAAGCCCACATGTCTTGCCCTCTCCTAGGTTGCTCGCCCTGCTGGCAATCCTTGTTTTTCCACAAGCATCCTCCTGCTGTTGGTTTTTCTCTGCCACACATGTAAATCTTCCTGTTCGCACATTTATTCCCAAATCACAGCAAAACAAAAGTAAAATGTTCCAGGCACACGTTCAGAAGAGAACATCAACTCCGGTCTTTACACTCAACACCCCTCCTCCTCGGCTTTGTTGTCTAATTGAGCAGCAGACTCTGTTGCTACTACAAAGACCTGAGCATTGAATAAAGATGCTTCTGGTATTCTCCTCATTTAATCAGGGCTGGGAGAGGAGTGCCTATCATTAACATTAAAGCAAGAGCTGCATACACTATTAAAATAATGAACAACTTATGGTTCTGATGTTAATCCAATGTCTGATATTCTACTTTTATTATGTCTGATCCATCTGCAATCAGCAATTTGGGCTCTCATTTCCCAAGAAAAATAAATGAACAGAGAATATAAATTCGGGTAGAATAGGCTTGCTTGATTGCTTTAAGTGATCAGATCTGGAAGAGAGAGAATTCTGTTCCCAGAGCCACTCACACATATAGATTGGTATTACTGGGCCTGATTCTTACTAGAACTGGTAAAAAATATGATCACAAAAAAAGAAAGTAACATAGGTTGTACATTTAGGGCTCCACTTTGCACAGGATGAAAAGATAGCCCCTGAACTAAAGAACTAATAATCTAATCACAAAATGAGAGACAAAAATTGGACTTATTGATGGGAAGTAGAAGATATTAGGTGAAAAAAGTCAGGACTAAAGTTCATAGCCAGAAAGTTTGGATAAGACATTGTGTCCAGATGTGAATGGATCTAATGTCCATTGATATCCCGGAAATGATTTACCTTTCCTGCATAATGGATAGCAAATTCTATTCTCTAGTTTGCAGGCTTTCACCAAATTCTACACAGAAATAAACCAAAGAAGTTAACCAACCCCTCCCTCCAAGATTCAAACTGAAACTCCTATGTTCCCAGATGCAACTTATTAATATTTAGTATTGCATGCACATCCTCAGACACATTGGAAACAGAGCCTATATAGACCTTAAGTCCCAAAGGCACCTTTTAGGTGATGTTTTTGAACTTTCTAATTAGGTCTTTCAGTAACAAAGCAGTAAATAGGGTGTGAAAGCCCATGTGGGTTTTGTGACTTTGTGTGCTAATTCAGGAAGGCGCAGATGGACCCGTGATGTTTTTGCTATGCCTGGTGCTACACCAGGTCATTCCTTTTAGGCTCTGCAGTGGGGAGGAGAAGTTAGAGGTTGTCTCCAGCACAGAGGGACAGAAATACAGGGAGGCAGGCAGGAGGAGAGGTGCAGCCAAAGTTATCGGGCTTCATAGGAAGTACTGGAAAAGGCAAATGTGCTTAGCTCGTGATGGTGCTACCCAGCTGAAACGGTGAGATGAGTCAGTGGTTGCTTGTCTCTTCTTCCTATCATCAATGTCATCCTCTTTTGTATTCCTTATTTTGCACTTATTTATCCTCCTTCTTTTTGCTGTTTGGCTCTACTTTGCTCTTTTGCCTCCTCTCCTGATAGATTTAGCCATTGTTTCTGTTGAATGCTTAATTTCCCCGACTTTTCTTTTCTTTGCTTGTAACTTGCCTCTTCCCATCTGCCTTACTTTGCTTCTGGCCCCACTGATCTCTAAAATTTTTTAATTGAAATTTGAAAGGTTTTTAAGCCATAGCTTCCCCCTGTAGCCCTGGAAGGGGTTTGAGGATTAGTTCGGAGTTCTATAGGAACAACAATCCCCCAGAAATCCTCATAATTCAACATGATGTTTAAAGCTCCACAGATCAAGGAGAGCTGATACAGAGAGACAGAAAATGATGGTATTCCAGAGGAGCTGCCCTGAGGCTCAAGAGAAAAATGAGGGAGTGGGAGACAGTAGGGTGTCATCAAGAGTTTAACAATGGATCTCTGGGACTTGGAAAGCTCCAGCATTATTCCAGCAGTGATGTTAACCCTATTAAGTTACTTAAGACCCTTTGATTTTTCAAAGCTGCTGGATTCACCTATGGCCCTAACATTATTGCTGAAGAACTGGCTATTCATAGGAGGCTAAAGTGCATTGCTTGTGATTGTATGATTCCTGTTAACTTCAACACGAGCTAAGCACATGGAGGATTGAGGATGGGATTTGACTCAAAATTACTCATTACAATTATAAAAGCCAAACTGGCTGGAGTCTACATCTGTTATGGCATAAAGCACAGAGCAAAATTTCTCTGCCACTCCAACAGTTTTATGGAGCTGATGGTTTCCCTGTTGTCACAAAAACAATATAGTGCACTTTAGAGCAAGAAATAAAACGGCTACTTCAAATCTAGAAATGGAAATAAACTGAAAGAAACCAACAGCCAGCAAGTATTTTTAGAAGAGCTTTTTGATGAAACAAATAAACACTGATTTATTTTTAACACAATAATGCAAGGAGCTGTCTAATGGCCAGTATCTCAGCCAAGGTCGGCAGAGTCCTTTCCAGCCAGTGCCTAGGAACAAGTGAGGCTCCTTTTGCACCTTCATGTCAGACCAAAGGCATCTTCTCTCCTGCACCAGGAGCTCCTGGCCAGCCCAAGTAAAACTGCAATATGAAGCGGAATAAGAAAATTGTTTTGAAAGTGGCAAGTAGAAAAGGGCAAAGAGTGTGGTTCTGGTGGCATATTACATTTTCTCTGTCACTGCAATGGAGGGTACTATTTTCTTTCTAGTGGCCAACCTATTCCTCGTGTCACCTATACGGAAGAAGAAAAGAAAACATGGGGCACTGTCTTCAGGGAGCTGAAGACTCTCTATCCAACTCATGCTTGTTACGAACACAACCATGTGTTCCCACTGCTGGAGAAGTATTGTGGCTACCGGGAGGACAATATTCCCCAACTTGAAGATATTTCTAACTTCTTGCAGAGTAAGTTTGGAGCACCTAAAAGAACAAAATGAAATCAAAGGCCTCAGCTGTCAGTGGGGGAGGTGCTTCCAGAGATGGAAAAAGAGTCCCTTCTTTATCATAGGCTTCCTGTATTGTTAGGGCACATGAATTAACTTGTGCCCAAGTCCCTCTCTAATGCTTCTGGGGTACAGTGAGACACACACTCAGATACTGTGCTGGTGGTATAAATGAGTAGCAAATTCCCTGCTCTTTCATGATTAAATGCTGTTCAATATAAGGAGAGCAAAAAAAACGAAAAACCAACTCCAAACCAAAAATTAACAAGCTTTTTCCACTGTGAGGAGTCTGGAAAAGGATAAATCAAACACATTAGCTGTTTTTAAGATGCCATTTTTTGTCCTTTTAGGCTGCACTGGATTTCGCCTGCGCCCTGTTGCAGGCTTGCTGTCCTCTCGGGATTTCTTGGCTGGGCTGGCATTTCGAGTATTCCACTCTACACAGTATATTCGCCATGCATCCAAACCCATGTACACACCAGAGCCGTAAGTATGTTGGCACGAGAAGTGTGTAAAGTTGCAGCAGAGTAACAGCAGGGTGAGTCCAACTGATAATAACCATGTGGGACTCTGGAGCACTACTGGGCCCAGAGCTAATGGAGAGCAGCCAAGTGACGACTCTTCTCTGAAAGCTTTTCCAGAACATTTCTAGTCTGTTTAACAATATGCATCCTCTTCTATGAGTTCTTCTGAGGCAGATGAAGTAGTTTTCTTCTGAAGGTATGCCTGTGTGGTGGCTGGGATGCAGGAGAACAGCGTACTAACGCATTTAGCTTAGCTATTAGCACCCAAATAGTGGTTTGAAATCAAGTGCAGGAATGACTCAAGATGTTGCAAGCAAGCTTCTGGCAGCAAGATAGGGGAAGCCCAGATGACTGAACCCATACATTTTTCGGTTTTATGTTTGTCCCTGTCCATTGTCCTTTTCTACTTGCCATTTTCAAAACAGTTTTCTCATTCTGCTTCATATTGTTACAATTGTTCCTCCTGTCTCTTACAGTTTCTTTCCTTACCTTTTTCCCTTCCTTTTTTCTGTTTTTCATTCTTCTATTTTCCTTTCTGCTTTTGCTCACTCCATTCTCATCCTGCACAAATCCAGGCTGAAATGTCTTCCACGGTCCTGAACTTCTTGGGAGCATCCTATCCCTCTCCCTTTTCCATCTCAACAAATCATTCCTCTGTATTTGAAAAATTTAACAGTCCCTCCGTGATATGCCTGCCCAGCTGCCAACGCCAACTAATGATGAACTAGTCCTACCTATTTCACCTATGTAAAGGTTGACCTTTCACCTCTCAGTGGGAGGCTCTGGACCTGAAGAGAGACTGGAGTTGAGGTCTTGAGGTACTTGTTGACATCATGGTAAATTGTCTTAGTTGCCCGAGTTCCTTCTAAACAGATTTCTTGTCCTTGAGACAGAAACATCTGTGTTCTCTTTGGCTGGGTGATATCTTTGTGGGCTTTCTTGAGCTGTGCAGGCAGTTGAATGGATGGTTTTCTTCCTCAAGGAAAAACAATATATCATCCTTCTGCTGAGGGATGTATGATGATAAAAACACTGAAAACCCTGGGGCTTACAACCATTTCCATCATGAGAATAATTTTAGAGCAAAACATTTTCCCGTGAGTGATAGTTTCTTGCAGGAGCAAATGCACTGTGCTCTTGACTGTGTCCTGACTCTAGGGCATTTATCCAGCTTTGCTGGACTTTTCCTGAATCACAGTTATTCAGATGTCATATTTTCTTGCAGTGATATTTGTCATGAGCTGCTAGGGCATGTGCCTCTTTTTGCTGACCCCAGTTTTGCTCAGTTTTCCCAGGTAAGTTACTCTGTGGTTGTTTATATCATTTATACAGTTATATATTTATATAAT
Source organism: Grallaria varia (assembly GCA_013396735.1). Lineage (NCBI taxonomy): Eukaryota > Metazoa > Chordata > Aves > Passeriformes > Formicariidae > Grallaria > Grallaria varia. Next base: position 35,981 of record VWZG01007502.1, read on the forward strand.
TGAACGCACCAAAGACTAGGTAATTCAGAGGATAATCCAAGAGCTGTGAAGGGTGATGTGGTTTCATCTTTAAGTATAACATTTAAGAGTGGCTGAGATGATTTATTTATTGCTTGAAATCTTGACACAAATCACTTTGGTGAAATCATCAGCGCCAACTCCAAATGTTGTCTCGAGTGAGTTATTTTTCTATAAGCAGCCCCTTTGTGAAGCCATCTTCTAAAAACCTTTCTGTACGTGTTGATCCTGCTGAGCAAAGTTGCATAGCTCATGAGTCAGACGCATTAATACCCCATCACGCTATTCAAATATTAGGGAAAGTGGAGATTTTTTTTGTTTTGTTTTCTGTTGAAGCCATATAGGAGGCTGAGTATGGTGAGAAACTGTCTCATCTGTGAGCATGGGAGAAGGCTAGAGAGAAGCTTTCTTTTTGGTAGTGTTAATGTCCCTAGAAAAGAAGTCAAAACTCGGTGAAGAAGTAAATTTTTGGCTGCATCTTACCAGAACACATAAAAACACGCAAAGAGAGAAAGAAAGAAGGGAGGAAGGAAAAGGAAGGAAGGAAAATGGACTTGATGTAACATCTCGAAAAACAAAAGTTGGTTTGATCTAGTTAATAAGTTCTTAATACTGTCTACAGGTTCTGCCCTTTCCCAGAACTAGGGTCTCCTTCAAGACAAGCCCCACTGTACCTTAGCTTACTAGGATTTGACATGGTGATAGCTGCTCCAATGCCTTTGGAGTGTGTGTGGGAGGCCCTCTGATTTTTGCACTCTGTAATCATCACTAGAGCAAATCGAGAAAGAAACCTGATTATAAATAGTTTTGTGTATCCATCTTCCAAACCCAACTATAGCATGTCTCCTGGAAAAGTCTCCACCAGCTCCCAAGGTATGAATAAGCTCTTTCAAATCATGTCCTGTTGTTCAGGAAAAACAGCTCAGTCAAGGCTCCAGGAAAACTCTTTTAATCTGGGCCCATCAAAACAGAGAGGAATATATAAGGTGTGTGGGTGTGATTGATTTACCTCCTTTTGTCCCCATCATTCTCTCAGATGTGCATTTTAGAGTCGATCAAAAGCCTGACAAAGCAAGAAGAAAATGTTATTTGACCTCAATGGGCTTTGTACCAGGCATAAAGGATCATGCCTTGTAAATGACATTTGGACAAGACCCTTTGTTCATTTTTGGAGAGATTTCTGGTTTAAAATTGATCTTGCATGATAGGAACATGTCCTGTAAACATTTGTGTGTGGTAGTAAGCAATGGTAACATTTAAAATGTGAGCAATTACATAAGTCGGGACAGGAAGAATGTTTGCAATAAACAGCTTGAAGAATAATGGTTTATTGTTACAGGAAATTGGACTGGCATCTCTGGGAGCTCCAGATGATTTCATCGAGAAACTTGCTACGGTAATTTAATAAATGAGGGCTCAATTTTCCAAAGCGCCCTGTGTTGTCTTAATTCTGCTGCCACTGAAGTCACTGATAGAACTCCCATAGAGTTGAATGGGAACAGAGTGAAGACCATGATTGGAAAACCCCACCCTGAAACAGTTGCATTAAAGCAAAATAGCTTTGGCACCCCTTATTCAAAGTGACAGTTGTGATTAAACACAGAAGCCCAGACAAGATTTCCTCCAGCACAAACATATTGGGCAAGAAAAGATTATGTGTTACTACAACCCCAGAGGAAATTTCAGGAGGCAACTCCAGTAGTTTTACCTTCAAGCATCTCTTCTCTTCCACTCTGTCAGGCCGATAATGTCCTCTGTAGTCAACGTCGCTCACCTGACTCTGAGTTTACTGAGACCCAGAGTTGCAAACTTTTATAAATAAAAGCAAGGATATTCCTATGAGATTCGTGTCACCAGTACGAACCCACCTGGGCAAAGCATTCCACCAGCTTTGACGCTTCTGACAGATGAGTTAGTTCTTCTGAGCCAGGGAAGGTATCTCTTCAAAATGACAGACCAGGGAGTCCAACTAGACCACACACCATCTTACTTCACTATTGCACTGACACCCTGTTCATCCTCTTGCTGCTGCAGTTAGATATCCTCTGTGTGAAGCAGGACACAAACTTTTATAAACTAAGCTTCAAACTTCTACTGGGTTGGCCAGCCAAAGTAAAGCTTTATTGCTATAATTTCATTGCCTCTGCTGACAAAGATAAGCACAGTAAAACACAAATGTGTTTGTCAGGGAACTGAACCGATTCTCGCACATGGAGTCTAGTCCTGTGCCCCTTTCAGGAGAAGAATTTCAGTCTAAAGGGGCATTTATTGTATTTATACATTTGAATTTGACACATGATGACATTTTAAATAGAAATGCAAACTCCAAATATATTCAAATAAGAGATGTATACATGCTGGTTTTGATCAAGGAATCATAAGTTTCTGTCTAATTTTTTTCTAGGTTTATTGGTTTACAGTGGAGTTTGGACTGTGTAAGGAAGGAGATTCACTCAAGGCATATGGTGCAGGGCTGCTGTCTTCATTTGGGGAGCTGCAGGTGTGTTCTAGAAAACATTTCAAGTATGTTTATAATCACTCAGATTTCTCTTCTCAGCGCCTTTGGATCTTTATTTTTACTTTATACTTTGTGCATAGAAATAACATGAAATGCTATGCTTCATTGAAGAGCTCTGATAAATGTGTAATATGCATACACTGGGAGCTCATACCTGCTTCTTTCCTAGTAAGTGGCATTATTTGTATACCACAGGAACAACTCTTTCCTGTCTGAGGTGGGGTGGCATTCAATGGCTCTATTTCTTTCACAGCACATCCAAACACTTCTAAACTGAAATAAATTTCTTATCTTTTTGTTTATAGTATTGTTTATCAAGTAAGCCTGAGATTCAGCCCCTAGTCCTGGAGAAGACTTCTGTGCAGAAGTACCCTGTGACTGAGTTCCAGCCTATCTACTACGTTGCTGAAAGCTTTAAAGATGCAAAAGATAAGCTAAGGTAATCCAGTTATTCCCGAGGAGATCCCATTTCTTGTCCCTTGTAAATAAAGCGGATCCTATTCCCATAATGGCTCTTGAGAATAATGTTTTGAGAGGCATTAGAAAAAAATTGTGCAGTGCTTAAAGAGAGTAATCTGTTGATATCCTCAGAATCTTGGGCAAAAATGAGCAGTAAGAGGAACGCACCTTATGCATGAAGCCAAGAATTTATGTTTAGTGTGTTTCATCTAATGAAAATGCAACCAAAATATTTATCAGTCCAATTGCACTAATACTGACACTTAGGGTGAAAGCTGGCTAATTAATGCAAAATAAGTTCCTTTAACATTACTAGAATTAACAGTTCTTATAAAAAATATCCTTGTACGTCCTTCTTTTACTCTGAACTTATGCTCACCCTTCCACTTTTCTATTTGCCTTAAGTCAGCAGTTTCAGTTGTGCGGTGGGGGTGGTGGTGTCAAGTATGCAGCATCTTGAGGTCTTCAGAGCAGGACTGTGATATTAATGAATGGAGTTTCTCCCTCTCTTTAGTGAGGAGATGAGGCAGTATTGGTGCTTCCTTTCTTCCTCCTCAACCCTCATTTTTGATTTCTAAGGTGCTTTAACTCAAGCTTTTCCTACACTGACCTCCAATTCTGTGTTACTTCCGAATTCACTGTTCATGTTAAATATTTTTGTCTTTGCCCCCTTTGTTTCCTCTAAACTACTTTTCCTCAACTCCTAAGTTTGTTTTACTTGAATAACTGACGAATGGGAGTTGTTGACAACCCAGAGACCACCAGCATCATGCTTATGCCTTTAATGCCTCTGTTATCAGCACATGCTGATACTCCTTTATATTGCGTCATTGCTTTAGGGTGATATTGTGTCATTACTTTAGGGTGAGACTTAGTTCACTGTGTACAGTAGTTCACTATATTCACTACTTGTTATTCCTGCTTATATAAAAAAATATTAACAGTAGGCATTATAGCACACAATTATTCAGAATTAAGCAAAACTATAACAAATTAGGTAATAGCTACATGGTGATTAGACAATTGTTGTTACAGATAAACAAAACTTCAAGCAAGCCTAATAACTCCAGTCCTGAGGCCTGTGTGGTTAGCCTAATACAGAGCCTCCAGCTTGTTACCAGCAATGTTTTTACGAGACTACAAGGCTACACAGTAAATCTTTCAGTCATCTGTGACTCAAATACAGATTCTGTTCCAGCCCAACAAGATTTTGAAACAGTGGTCCAGGTTCAGTTCTGGTTCTTGAAACAGGAATGGCTCAGGCAGTGTTTGGGGTTCAGCTTCGTTTTCAACTAACAGTATTCCTACTCCTGCTTAAAAAAACGAACACACCACCATATTCCTGGATGTTAGTCAAGCCACTGGGGTTTGGCCTTGGTTCACACTCAAGAAATTTTACCCTTGGAGATGCCACACAGGGACTTGTCCCAGAACTGCAGTTTCTTATCTTTCTCTCTACCATTCACAGATAAACACATGCTGCGTCCCAAGATATTCTGCTGCTCCAGGCTCCTCAGCAACAAGGTCTTCCTGGCTACCTCCCATGCTGCTGCCTTAGACATCATAAGCCTGCAGCTTCTCCTTTTGTCCTTTTCTCTGGGGTCATATCCTGCACACAGTTTCTGTCTTCTCCATACAGAACTCCAACTGAGTAGAAAGTTCCTTGAGGAAGTGGAAGATGCTGACTTACTTAGTACAAAATATCTTGGAGCTTCTTTGATTTGTTTCAAGGACCAAATTGAAAAAGTGATTAAATCGAAATAGAGGCCCTGGGTGTTAGTCCAGCATCTCTCTTACTGGCTTGCACTGGGACATGCTTTGTGTGCAATAGAAAATATTTCTGTAAAATTATTCTGAGATCAACCTAAAAGATTTCAGTTTAAGATCTTACTTTCAGCTGAGATTCAGGAAGACCGTCTTCTAATGTGATCTCTTTCCTTAGAAAAACTAGACTGATGCCACTAAATTCATCATAGTGAGCATAGTATTTTTTCAGTGTCACACCTTGTGGCCTGCTTGCACTGAATTCTGTTTGAGACAATGTCCTTATCTGATAATAATTATGTCTAAACTGAAGAAGCATTGTTGGGGTGGCACGCATCATATTCCACTGTTCTGGGCATATGGGATTTACCATGCTGAGTCACAGTCTGTACACTGGGGCTTCATAATCAACCCCTGCGTGCTTTCCTTCCTCTTTCAGCAATAACTTCCTTAATCCAAAGCAGATATATAAGCCAGTATCCTGCTGGGGTCTACAAGGAGCCTGGAACAATAGCTCTGACCGTCTCATTCCATTCAGAGTTCTTCTTTCTACAGTTCTGTGGTTATGCAAATTAGTATTTTCCCAAGATAACAAAATCTTAATGCTTCTGCCATGGAATTAACTATTTTTTAACAGAGAAGTCTGCAAATGAGGGGTGGAAAGAATGCTGCTTCACTCCACTGATCATCTCCTGTCTTTGAAATGACCTGGAAGCTTCTACCAACCAAGCCAGAAACTGGCTCTCTGCTTGCTCCTTGTTATGCCAGGATGGCATAGGCATTTGACCTTATTTTCCAGACACTGCACATTTGGATCAGAATGTCTATATTTTGCATTACTGAAAGGAAAACAAGGTTTCCAAATTTGGTAGATCCCAATGCTACATAGTCAGCCTATAGCAAGAGCAGTGTTGTCATGCCAATAGCTTAATTAGTCCTGTTTAGAAAACTCTAAAGGTGGTAAGGACAAATGCAGATTCACGTATATTGCAGAATGCTGTAGGTCTCAGATTACTCAGCAGGAACTTCAGTAATTTTCTTTGACAGATTTCCTTATCCCCTGATCAACAAATGCACACACCAAGAAAAGAGTGAGTTAGTGAAAAAAATTAGATTTTCAACTTTATATTTGTTTATGTATTTTTGCCTTAGGAAATTTGCTCAAACGATCCCTCGTCCTTTCTCTGTTCGGTATAATCCCTACACCCAGAGGATTGAAGTCCTGGACAACACGAAGCAGCTGAAGAACTTAGCTGACACTATCAACAGTAAGCAACTGCAGATTTGTTACCTTGAATTCTTCCAAACGTGGGTCAGAAATAGAAACTGCAAAGCAGATTCCATCTGGGTGCGTTTAATGCTCTGAGCCCAACCAAGATAAAGCAGCACACTTCTCAAGCAAAAATTAACTCATAATTATAGACAAACTTCAACAAGCATTCCCACTTGATTGTAGTTTGTTAAATCTAAAGTACCCAGTTTTGGTGGAGATGCCAGGAAAGGTCAGATGGTCTTGAGATGGATTCTTATATGTGGCTACAGCTGTTTCCAATAAGGAAGAGATAGAGAAGTGTGGCTTTAATCACAATTCCTTTTGCCATTCTTGCCTTTTTTCCTCATAGGTTTTCCCCCTCATATTGGCCAGCCTGCCAAGAGCCAGCACCTCTGGCACTGTGAGCCAGCCTCGTATGGCTGATGAAGGCAAAGGGCTGACCTTACTCCAGTAATAAATGTGTTCAAGGCAGCATTTCTTTGCTCTTCTTGTTCTTTTAGGGAACGGATATAAGGGGTAAAAAATATACAGGAGCATTAGAAATGCACTTGCTCTAGAATTAACTACTCTGATTATTTGCTTTACAGGTGAGATTGGGATCCTGTGCAATGCCCTCCAGAAGATAAAATGAAGATTTTCTGTAACTTGCTAATTACTGGCTACTGTCTAGAAGCTGCCATATGCAAATTCCAGCCTTCATCTAGCCTCAGTCTGTTATATTCCAGTGTACTGCATGAATGCTTATGTTATATATCTTAATTATTATAGATTAGCAGAGAAATAGACATCTGCAGGTGACCCTTGACTCTTTTGGTCTTCAGTCACTAATCCATTTTTTCTCACTAATGCATAAAAATTACCTTATTTCTGGGAATCTAGGGAAAGCCTCTATATGTCTTGTGCCAAAGTTTAGCAGGAGGAGATCTTCACCATGCAGAGCTATAGCCTTCTGCACCTGTAAGATTGCATTACCACTGTGGGACCAGGGACAGGATGTCAATGATGAACAGACTAATCCTCCTTGCTTTCTCTCACAGCCACTCTCTCTTTAGTGCCTCACATTTGTCCCATGGAGTCTCAAACTCTACACCTTTCAGGGTGTACACATATACTGTTTGGCGCTCTGTACTTCTATTTCTACACACGAACACCTCAATCATGACTTTTTTTTTTTTTCCTAAAACTTTGATATTGCCATTGATCCAAAGAACAGATGGTAGCAGAAGAAATAGCAAATATGCTGCAGCCTCATTAACAAAGATCTATCGCCTAGTATAAATATACCGTATTTATACAAGCACCAATATCAAAAAATCTGTGCAATCAAGAACAGTGCATGCTGTGGTGTGTCACTGGACTGCGGACAGAAGTCCCTGTGCTGGCACTGAGCCAGCTTATCCAGAACATGGAGTCTGTTCCTCAATACAGTGCCTACAAAAAAACCACCTTCGGGGGGGGAGTTACCTAAGGGCAAGTCTGTGTGGCTTTTTGCAGTTGGATGTGAAGTCAGTTTGTCCATACTTTGTGCAAGGAAGAAACCATGCAGGTGCTTTAACACAATTCAGGGGTTGCATTTCTGTTTGAAGATTCAAAGGTGGAGAAGGATTTGAAAGTCCATGAGTCTCATACTTACTATTGTACTAATTTTGTATTTATAGTTTGAAAATCAATAGACCTTACTAATGTAAGCATCATCGTTTAGGAAGACAGAAAGTCCAGCTGTTTTCATTATATTTATGGTGTTTAATATCAGTCTTGGGATACCAGATGGAACCCTTTTCAGTAGACGTACTTATGCAAAATGGTATAATTTTGTTTCTTTGAAGTAAGCTTTTTTATCTCTGTATCTTTTTCTATTCCTATTTTTCTCATTACAATGTTGGTATAGATCTTTCAATCCTGCTTGGCATGCATTTTCAGTGAGAAAGTAGCCCATATTTTTCTCTTTTAGTGTAATATGACCCGTAAGGTAACTGTATGACACAAAGAGATAATTTCATCCCAAAGGTAAAGTCTTTCAGACTAATCCTCAGACAGCTTTACAAGCTCCTCTGCTTCTGGCTGTTGTTATGACTGACAGCAGTGGTAGATCTATAGCGATACTGAGAACCCAGGATTCATGATTGTCTTTTATGTGCAAGTGGAATAGTTCAAGAATACTGATGCCCCGTGTCCGATTCGGTGTCCCTTAATGCAGGTGTAAATGAACAATAACCAAACTAGCATAACATTGCCATTCAGCAAGACTGAAAGATAAGAAAAAGTTAAATGTTTGGTATTTTAAAAGCAGAGGGAATGTACAGAAAGTAGATTTTCTTGCAGAACAAATTAGCTTGTATATATGTGCTTAAATAGTACAAATAAGTCACATTTAAATAGTATTCGTTGATGGATGACTTATTTCTGTACTTAAAGGAAATTAAAGCTACATAGGAAAATGTTTTTTGCATTATATGACCAGTGTACTTCCTCCTTATAAGGTAACCACACAAGTCAATCAGAATTAAATACCCAGGAGGACAGAATGCCCATCTGAGGTGTGCTCCAACACAAAAGAAGGCTCTCTGGCACCGGTTAACTTATCGCTCATCCCAACAAGATCATGAAAATGATATAAACAACCCAAAATCTCTTAATGTGTTCAATTACCTAGAAATGCACACCAAAACCTAGCTTGCTTTACATTTGCATACTCCATAAATATTTGAATGCTGTTCTGACTAACCTATCCAAAGCCAATGTTTTAAGTAACACTTCCTCTCTCTTCTGTTCTACTATGATCACATTCCTTGATGTCCCCATATCCAGTTCTGCTTCAGGTGATAAAAGAAGCCATTTCATCAGGCCCTTTACCTCTACAGTGAGCTTGACCAAGGTCAATGATTGTGATGAAAGGAGGGCTTGTTGACACAGATTACTCAAGCTGGTGGACTCCTCTGGGTGTCTTAAGACGCTTAGACCTGACAGCAGCCTTGGAGAAAGGACATTTTATTCCTCAAAGAATGCAGAATTTATTGAAAGAGAGATTAAGCACAGGAGCACTCCACAGGAGTGCGTTCTATTTAAACCTGTCTCTTTGCTGCTTCAAACCATGCCAGCAGTTGTCAGAGATGATGTTCAAATGTAACCATCTAAATTATCCTGAATAAACAGAAATGTTAATGCTGCATCTGTTTCAAAGGAGTGGCACTCTGCTCATGCAGGGTGAAGATATCTGCAGTGGTAACAGATGAAAAAGGGACAGGTTGGTTGTGGGGATCAGATGACCTTTTAAAGAACCCACTCAGGGGCTGCATAAGAGAGAATGAGCCTACTCTGGGGGTTTCACCTTCTGCAGAGAGAAGCTGGCTGTCCACAGGGGAAAGGATGATATACTGTGCTCCAGCCCCTGCATAGCCCTCTAAACTGCGGTACCCAGCCTGAGACCTCTTCTGCACTTCTAGAGTCTCCCAAGAGTGCTGAAAAATGAACTCTGGGATGTCTTGGCAGAGCTGAGTTACATCATGGGTGAAGTCTTCCTAGGCCTGTTGAAAGCACAGATTGGAGGTGTTATTGGGGTGTCCACCGGTTGGGCAAGGACTTTTCACCACCCGGAGAGCCAGAGCTCTCTGTGCTACTTCTGGATGCAAAGCTGTGTTGTAAGCTGTGACGCTCCAACCATCACACTGGCTGATGAGTCCAGTCTGCCTCTACAGAGAAACCTCAATTCATGTGCAGAACCATGATTAGTGATGTGCAAGCATGCAGAGGTGGGACTCTAACACTAGAGCATACAGGCATGGGAGCCTGATGTCCCTGCTCCGTCAGTACTTGTGACCAGCGCCTTAAACACACATCTTGAGCCCTAGGGCTTTTGCCTACATGTTCTCATGGAGCTGAGTAGGAGACCTTGTGCCATGTGCTGTTTGTACCATGCTTGTGGTCTGGATGTGGGATACATATACCCACTCATCACAGGAAAGGCCCAGTTCTGACTCAGTCAGACTCAACACAGCTTCTTCTCCTTTGCCTGGCTTTGCCACCACTGCTGGGGGAAAAAGGGAGTGGGAAGAGCCTTCTTCCCCCTTAAAGCCCACTTCTCTGCCCTACTCATTCAGTTTGCAGCTGCCATTCAACCACCTCTGAGGTGCCCCCTTGCCTCCTCAGAGTCATGTGGGACATGAGCTGGGCCTGCAGGGTGCTGCAGAGCCCAACTGGGATGGTCCAGCACGGCAGAGAGCGGCTGGTCCTGTGGCACCTGGCCTGGGGCCGGGCTCGGCTTGGGGGGACCCATCTTAGCCTGGGAGACCCCTTGTCCCAGGCTGGTGCTCACCACACCCTGGAAATCCCACAGTGCCCAAGGTCTGGATGGGCTGATGTTCCTCAGGACACTGAGACTTGCCTGCTGGGCACGGTGCTGCAAAATTCACCTTGGGTTTGGCTGTCCGCTGGGCAATAGATGGGCAAACTAAGACCTTCCCAGTTCTCTGTCTTGGGCCAAGGGAAACATGATGCTGTCATGGTCCCCAGAGAACAAAATTTTGTGAGAGTCATTATCTTCCCTAGCCAGGAAAGAGAAAAGGGCACTATAGCACTTGGGGGTATGGCTGAGTCAGGATAAGCCGGGGGGCACACAAAACATGGCTCCATCTGCAAAGGGAGGACGGAGGAGTGGTCTTATTTCTGGACCTGCAAAATGACTTTCACAGGGGGCCTGGCACACTGTAACTTGGGGTATAAAGACGTGGATGCTCATATCCAGAAACAGGTTTGCTGATGTCAGGTGTTAGGGAAGGGAAGACACGCCCTGTCAGGAGCAGAGTTGAATCCCACTGGAGCTTGCCTTGCCACCTGTGAGAAAGATGTGACCCTGGTCTTCTGGAGAGTCAGTTTCAGTGGTGATAAAGTCATGACAGAAACAACTTCCAACAGAGGAACCTAGTCTTGAGGCAGTCCTTATCACTTCTAGAGCTGGGGTAGAACCAGTTCAGATTCTGAGGGTAAGAAAAGCTCTTAAGTAGGCAATGAACTCTGACTCTGGCTGAGGTCCCTCTGGCCCTCCCACAATTGTGTCAGTGCAGGGCTGACAACACTTGAACTGGGCTAGGGCTTGGAGGAAGAGCCCACAGGTTCCCTGGAGGTATGGACAATGCAGAAAGGGCTTCAGGGAGATAAGAGAGAGTGGGGAGGAAGGACAATCTCAGATATATTGCACAGGGCAGTCCAGACTGGGAAATATAAAAGGAGCTCAGGCTAATTGCCTCTCTGCAAAGGAGCCCATTCCCAGGGTTGAACAGCTTGTAGACAGCTTCAAACAGAGGAGAAAGATGACACTTTGAAGTTGCCCAGGGGAGGAGGGTTATCTTGCGTTGTGTATATCCTGTGCAGGTGGTTTCCCTTGATGTGTCTGGCATGGCCAGCATAAATGTCCCTATGCCTAACACAGTAGAAACCAGCTTTCCTCACCACTGCCTGGCAACTCTGATCTCACCACCCACACAGATACGCTATATCCCCAGTCCCACCAATTCCCCTGGCTATTTCTCTGGGAGAAGCGCTCACACCCTCAGGCAGTTTCCACTCAACATCTGGCAATTGCAGTCCACTCCCCTATCTCCCAATGAAGACTGACTTGGTAGGCATCTCAGGTCCAAAAGAAGAGTCCATCAAGGAAAAGGAGATGTGTGGCATAGAGTCATCGAGCAGCCAAGGCAGCCTGGACTCCAACAGGGAGGATGACAGAGCCACTCGCATTCTGACCGTCACTCTCTGCAATGTGAAGAAGACTGATCTCTCTAAGGCAGTCAGAGTCTTTGAGGTACAGACCCCACCATTCCCTTTCTTCACTGAGCCCACTCTTCTGTCCTTATTGCTTTCATGTCTCCCGCTCTGCATTTCTGCCTCATTCACCCTTCTCCTTCTGCCTGCCTGACTTATTCCTCGTCCTGCCTTTCCCCTTTTCTCACTGTCCTGGTTTTGCTACAGCTGCTCAGAGAAGTTATCTGGTCCCATGGGTGAAGAGGGAGAGTGCTCTGGAGGGAAGGTGCATCTGGGCACACTCATTTGGAGGAATCAACATTTTATGTAAGGGCCATTTAGAGCAGATACCAATCTATTATTTCTTTCTAGCAGTTGTGGTGGCCAGCATTTCAAGCACTCAGACTGTGGGGATGTTAGAAGCCAATGAATTTTCTCTGCGTATTTGGCAGGATACACAAAGAATACAAGAGCTGTAAACCAGACGGGTATTATGTAGTCTGGGCACTTGAGGTATCCCTACCAGGTGCTCACTCTCATCTGGGAAACTGAATAACTCAAAAGTATTGTAGTCATTACTTATTTTTAACAGTTCACAATTATTTAATGATTATGCTGCTATTAGACATCAATAGATCTGCTTTCACTCTGCCAGGATTTTAAGAGTTATCCAGCCACTCATTTGCTATTTCAGCACAGATGAAATTCTACTGTCAACGGTGTCTCATCTTTCATCTCCATCTATCCCTACCCAATTCTACAGTATTTAATCTTTAGCACTGCCAGTATTTTAGCTCCTTCTAAACTAGACATTATTGGATTTCATTGCTTAACATGCACTTCTTTTTAATACCTCTTTTAGTCACCTTTTAAAGACATTATAGAAACGAATGTAGACTTACCTGGATTTTCAGTCTTTGGAGAAGCTTCATCATATAAACATTTGGCTCTTGCAGGTGTTTGAAGCTCAGATCTATCACTTTGAAACGCGACGAGCCAAAAAGCCCAAGAACTCTGCCGATGACCTTGACATTTTTGTTGAATGTGAAGTTCACAATGCTGATGTTAATACCCTTATCACCTCCATAAAGAGAGTAGCAGAGGATGTGAAAACCATCAGAGAAGACAAAGGTAAGAAATGTATACATCTGTTAGTGTTCTTTTGAAGTAAGTTTTTTTAGCTTCAGCTTCAGAATAGTAATTTCATTTGTCTGGAAAGCAGGGGAGTGTGCATTCATTTTTTTTGTCACTGCATGACTGATTTCCATTCCCATTGGTGCAGAATGAGAGGCACTTCATCATATCCAGTGCAACTGAGGGGAGAAAAGTGTTCCAGCAAAAAGGGAGATAAGAGAGCAGCCAAACAAAAAGCTGAGGAGAAACTAGAAACTCCTCAATGACAGGAAGAATGTGTGCTGAGAGCTGTGCAGAGAACTGATTGCTTCAAGACAAACACATGCACTTGATGGAGATGCGATGACTTAGCAAAGGGTCTGAATGTCACATTTGCTTGCAGTGCAATGCACTGATTTTGATAGAAGCAGTAGCTGACTGTGGTGTCTTGGCTACTGCCGTCTGGGTCCAGTAGGACTGTCTGGAGGCAGATTGCTCCTTCACTGAAAAGAGCTAAATGCAACAAGCTGTGAGAGGCTTGTAGAGTGCAAAAGGAAGAGGGTCAGCAGAAAAGTCTCATCAGGTACCAGAAGTTACTGGTCAGCTTGGGAGAATCAGGGAATGAATTTCTTGAAGAGAACAGACCCACTGCTGTAGTACCAGAGCATCAGGCGTTTTCCCCAGCACATGAAAAGTTTGGAGTTTTGAAGGTTGTGCACTTTCACAGGTTACAGTGCAGGAACAGTATTTCCCCTGGCAGAATGCTGCAAGTGGTCATTCCACTGCCTGTGGTAGTCTATTTGAGTCCCCATCCCTACCGATCATTGGGGTGGAAAGTGAGTTTGTCAGAGGCAAGAGGGCATTTTTCCTGTTTACAGGCAGGTAGAAGATGAGTAAGTACAGCAAGCTGCTAAGAGACCTTTAACGCAATCCTGAGGCTGACAGAGGTGTTCCTGGCAGATAAGAAGGCAGACGGTCCAGCTCACAGTCTTGTTTAGGTACCTTTGGGTATTTGAAATTCACCATCAGGCTAGTCATGAGAGGCAGTGCATGCCAAGCTGTGCTCCTGGGACTGCGGGGATATCGAAAAAGCGTCACTGCTACCAGGGGAAACAGAGAGCCAAGGAGAATTTTGGAGGTGGAGAAGCATTTCTTTAGTCTTACCTTGGAATTTGAGAGGTTTCGGAAGTGCCAGAACTGGGAACTACAATGAAGAACAAGGGACTGTTGAAAAAGGGTGTGTTTATATTTATTTCCATAAGGAATAGGCAAGATGAGTATGAGGACATGCATTGGAGAAGTTATGAGGAGATATGGATATAGATGAATATCTTGCATGCAGAACCATTGGTACAGCCAGAGGCAAAGGCTCAGAAAAAATATTCTGAGTAGATGCAAGGTATCTGTCACAGTAGTATTTCTTCATCCTTATCACAGAATTGGCCATTATGCATGTGAGGACTGGAATTTTTCCAATATCTGTGTGTATTTGTAGCCTTGTACCTTTCTGAACCATTTCTGCCTGGATATAATATATTATGGCAAAAATTAAATTTACCATTAAGTACAGAGGTGCCTGGTCTCTTGTCAAGTATGAGGTTAAGGTGGCCCCAAATGGGTCTTTCTGAGCTGTAACACAGAAAGTCTGATTGCAGCATGAGTCTGACCTCAGAAAGTAAAATCAGCTTTGTCTTTCTTCAGTACTTTTTTAATTAATTGGTTATAAATGCTGGCATTTAAATTAAAATAAACTTTACTTTTATTTTAGTCACTGGAAAAGTTCCTTCCTTCATGGGAAGAAAGCTGTTTGGAAATTCAGCTAAAGCTAGAATAATATTACTGAAAAAAACAATAAAGAGCCTAAATGAAAAAACTTGAAATTAGGATACTTCTTGGCTTGTTTTCGTTCTAGGAATTGTAGAAATGTCATGTTTTCCTTTTAAAACATTTTTTCACTTTTAAGGGTATGAAAATGTAAGACTGCTTTTAGACAAGATCAAAACATTTTCTTAAAACCAAAATACAGATATAAATTTGCTGTCCTGTGTCAAACAGAACATCACATTTGCTCTAAAAAATGTTTTTGCCTTTAAAATTTTTTTTTATTAATTAAAACTGAGAGAGTATCACTGCAACTTAATTTCAGATAATTTTTCGTCCAGCCTGCCACTTTGTTCAACAAGGTCAACTAGTGACATGTATGACAAGTATGGTGACATATAAATATGAATATTCCTAGATATTGCTAAAGAGAAAGCTTGTACTCTTCAGCACAGCTTTTATTTTCTGTTTAACTCTTCCTGCTTTCTCTCCAGTGCCCTGGTTCCCAAGAAAAATCCAGGATCTGGACAAGTGTCACCATCTGACCACTAAGTATGATCCCAGTTTGGACCATGGTCACCCTGTAAGTTTAACGTTACTGTTATTTCATTTTTAGAAGGGAAACTCTCTGCAGGGAGATTTTTTTAAGGAATATTTCAGGAGTTAAGAAATACTTATGAAAGAACAGAAAATGTAAAGGGTCAGATAAAAGCTGATCTTCAGGGGAATTAGGGACCTCATGAGTCCCTGTATGAGTGGATCACAAGAAAGGGTTTTACTCACAAGTTTTGTGTGTGTACTCTTAGCCTTACCATAAGCACAAACTCTGAGAGGAGGAAGAGGAAAATTGCACTGTAGAGTCCTGCTCTAGTGATAACAATAGTAATGTAAAGTACTGGGAACAAACTAACATATAAACACTTGTTTCTCCTCAAAGTTTTCCAGCTTTAGTACAGACGAGATATGAGTTAAGTGCACATGCAAAAGGGTCTCCAAAGGGCCATTTGCCGATTTACAAGGTAGGTCCGGAAGTGTTTTGTTCTGTCAAGAATCACATCCAAATGATGCATGACAAGATAAAAAGCACATACTTTGCACTGAAAAATTTAGTGCATGTCAACAGAATCTACAAGAAAGATTTTGTCATTCCCTTTTCTACATGTCTGAATTTTATTGAGACCATATTGTTAACCTACACAGAATTATATTGCAAGCTATGTAGAGTTCTGTGTAATACGAAAAAAACCACTTTCCAAGTCTGTAAGCGTCTCTTCTATTTTTGAGAACCACTTTTTAAACTATAATACTCTAGGTGAGCTTCATATCCTCCATAACCAGGACATCTTTAATTCTTCCTCATATCTTTCTGATAGAAAGAGTCCAAGTATTTGTAATTTTCCTGAGCTAGCTTTGAGGCTGTTTCTCATTAGATAAATGAATGCACTTTGGGAATTCTTTGAACTGGGCTAAATTCCCCTCCTACCTCGCCAAATAAAAGGTGTGAGCACTGAAGAAGATGAGAAAAAGCAGCAGTGGTGCAGTTACAAAAGTGCTGACTGGGGATAAATCTAAACTGCAGAATGTAGTGAGATTTTGAAATACTAAACCAGTTGAAACAAGTTACCTCAGGCACTGAACATCACGTGCCTGTGGAAGGAGAGAGCACAACGTGGGCTGATATACTGTGCTTCTGAGCAAGGCTCCAAAATGGATGGGTTGGAGGAAAGTACCAAGTAAGCTGATGTAGACATAACTCGGCAAAGATTTTGCATATACATTTACTATCAAATAGACATTCTGGGCAGTCTATATTCACAGCTTCATTTTGTTCCTTACTGTCTCTTTAATGGCCAAAATATCAAACTGACGTCACTGTGACACCAGTTGCTGGAGCTCCCTGGCAGTGGCTGCAGTGGTCCCCCAGGGAGGCTCCTGCTGCCCAGCGGGTGGGAAGAGAGTCCTCAGAGGAGCAGGGACAAAGCCGAGATGTCCCAGCACCCATGGGAGTCTGGCCCAATGGCTTTTCATGTGTTTTGCATGGACTTGTTACAGTGGTATCTGAATGTACATATTATACTTAACACATGACAAATTAAACATGCTCTCAGGATCCAGCTCTTTCCTCAGATTTACGCACACAACACTCATTAACTGCAGGGTTACTGGTATTATTGCTACACTGAAAATTATGTGAATAAACCTAAGGGACATATTTGGCTTGTAGTATGTAAAGTGATTCCAGTAAATTCTGAATACTTTAGAATAATAAATATTTGTACAGTGACACTGATCAACACTGTTTTATGAGTTATACTAGGACACAGTTCCAGATTTCAGAATTAATTCCAATTATGAATGTTGTAAAATTGAAATTAATATGATTCCACAGCTCTATTCATATTCAATAGCTGCCAAAGACTGCTTGAAGTTTAACTTCTAGTAAACACTAAGGGGGGCAGAAAGGAAACTCTGCTATTTATTAGGTAAACTTTCCCTTAAAACAGATACCACTGAAACTTTCTTCATTATAATATAGTAATAAATGGGCAAGAGCAGACAGAGTGGTCAGCCTGTACTTCCTACAGATTCAGTGGTGGTTCTAATGATTTCTAGGCAGTGAGGGCTTGTTCTTTGCCTGAAGCCCAGGGTGTCGTTCCAGTGCAGGGTACCTTTTCTGGTGAGGTGGTACAAGGCTTGGTATCATCTTATCTGTCATAGTCCTATATTGCAATCTTCACGCTTAGTGCAGGAAAGAAATGATTGAGATTCAGCTCTTCGCCAGTGTAAGCAATATCCCAACTTCTATTTCATTTTTTAGTGTGATTTGCCTCTAAATTTGATGGTCACGGTCCACAATGAAGTGTTTATGAACCCCGAAATCTTCCCACCCACGCAGGTTACTTTCCTTTCTAGTCACAGCCCACAGATTGCATCAGAATGCCGCAGATATAACTTATTGCAGACCTGTTCATAAGGCTCAAGATTCATTGCCTCCGAGAAAACAACCTATTTGAGGCCTCGTTTTTCTGAGTGCTTCTCTTAGCACATTTATTTATTTATGCCCACATATCTCTCTTCATGCAAAATTTTTTTCAAATTATCTTCTAACTCAGGGATACGCCGACCTGGAGTACAAGAAACGGAGGGCGTTCTTTGCTGACCTTGCCTTTAATTACAGAGTGTAAGTACAAGGCTGCTGAAGAAAGAGTTCAGCAGCCCACACGTGCTTTCAGACCATGTCATGTGTGAGAAATATCAGAGATAGAATCTTTTGTCAGTGTATCAACGGGGTCACTTTCTAGAGAACAGAATTCAGCCATCGAAGTTTTCACTTTGTATGAAATAGACCCTTGTCACAACACAGCAAATACACCTGAAGATTGCATTCATATCTCCTTCAGTGTGGGAGTTTTTCTTGGCAGAAGTGTTTTCCAAGTGACACTTCAATTTCAATTTTGCAGTTACTTTCAGGACTAGGTCCTGAGCTGAGGCTAATATTTTTCAAGGAAATATAAGGAAAAATATTCAGGAACATATTTTTGACAATGAAAAGCAATTTATTAATGTTCTAATTTGTTTTACTAAATGCCTCTGCTACCTAAAACCCTCCAACCCTCTCAGTTCTCGTGTAGGTGATTGAACACATTTCTGCCTTTATGTGTAAATCTTCACCAGAATCATACTGCTGTCTGACAGAGTCAGTCAAATGTATAGGTAGAAGTGGTTGCAGAGTATCAGCCTCATGGTGTCCAAGAACTGGTGAAATCTCCCAGGTCTTGTGAGTACTGAGGTTTCTCTCCACCATCAAATATCACAGCCAGCACAGCCCAGCCCAGCACAAAAGCAGCCACTGAACAGACTCAGAGCTACTGAGGAAGTAAGAGTGAGGAAGAGGAGGGATAACACCTGGCAGAGAAGTCAGTGATAACCACGCAGTGTATGCCTGGGCAGCTCTCTGCTAATGAGTTTAGGAATGATTCTCTGCAATGATACTGAGCTGATCACATCCTCCAGGGACAGACCCTCCAGGCACACCCTGCATTTGGGCTGGTTCATTGCCTTCAGCAGAGGTGAGGGTAAGCCCGACGGTCTCGTACTCCTTCTGTAAAGCAGAACATGGCTCCCTTTCTTACCATATCCCTCTGTTTCTTCCCCACACTGTAACAAAGGAGCGAATGTGCACATTATAGCCTACCAAGGCAAATAAATGGTTTATTATTTGCTGTATTGCTGTTTCTGTCTTCATTACAGCAAATATGCATGGTGCGGGCAATGAAAATTATCCTTGGAAACTGAACTTGAAACCTTCTTTAGACATGTCTTATTCCCTCTCTTCATTACAGAGAAGACCCTTTGCCTCATGTCGAGTACACAGTGCAGGAGATTGCAACTTGGTGAGTTTGGTACTTATGCTCCAACTCCTGGGCCATTCCACTGCAGTCCCTGGAAAGACTGGCAATATGAGACAGTTATAACGTTTTAAAACTGTATTTATGCATCTCAAATTTTACTCCTTGGTTAAATGTCATCTCATAGCCATTTGTTTTGCAGAAAGCCCTTCTCAGGGCTGGTCTTAACTATTCACTTTCCAGAGCAAAATGTAGTTTCCTGACCATCTCACTGCCTGCTGAATCCATCAATATATCAGAAACTAGAAAACACCCAGACCGTATAGCATGACTTCTAATGGATGTCTAATCTACCACAGCTATGATGCTGACAGAAATATCACCTTTCCAAACCTGTTACCAGGAGAAAATGCCCACTCACAGGATGGAAGAGCACTCATAGGACAGACTCATAGTCACAGGACAGAGGAACTTTGCTTGTTCTCCTTCAAGTATTCACTGCTGTTAACATGAATATGTATCATTATCTTGAACTGAAGGTAAATTTTGAAGTACGCTTTCAGGATACATTATTTACACTGTAAAAGGTCCTTTGAAAGCATATGAAGTGATGGCAAGTTTTTAACAAGCGTGTAGCATTTCTTGACTGTGGCTTTGTTTCTCCTGAAGATTTGACTGTCAGAAAAAATTAGAACTCAAAAACCCACCAGGGAACTAAACAGAATTAAGTCAATTCAAGGTATGTTTGTAAACATTTTGTGACGCATGAGGAAGTTTTGAAAAAAACCCAGAGTTCTTATTTCACTTCCCTCTGTGTCCACTTTCTCCCACTAACTAAAAAGTCTCAGGAAGCAGCAATAATTACACATTTGCACGATACTACAAAGCATAAATATGTCCAAAGGTCTCACCTAAGAGCAGAGTCCTGGAAGTATGCAAGGTGCCACACATGCACACAATAAGAGAGTCTTTGCTCAGAAAAGTCTTTCATTTAAATGGGAAGATAGCCTAAAGGTGGGGAAGACTGAAGACCACGTTTTGTAACTGCGCAACTGAAAACGCTAGAGCTTAAGTGATTTGCCCAAAAGTATATGCAAAGTTTGTTTCAATGCCAGGAATTGAATCCACATGTCTCTTGTCAGAACCTAAACCGCACTTGCATCCCATCTTTTTCAATGATTACTTTATTTTTAATAAAATCTACTGTGTCATAGAAATCTACAACCACATGTAAATCTTGCATCCAGCTCATCCAGGAGGTCACATTTTTATTAAGCTCTAATAGGTTTTTATAGCATCTTTCAATAGTCAAAGATTGATGGTTGGTGTCATGCTCATGTTTGCTCCCACCAGCCAAAAATCTTGGCATGGAATGGTGTTTGGGAATGTAATTTTAAAGAAAATTTAATTTTATGTTCTTTCCTGTTTTTGTCCTTTTTTTGCCAACCTTCCTCATTTCAGCTCTTCTCCACTTAGAATTTGACCCATTGTGGTAACTGAACTGGCCTTTAAAGGAGTATCTGCCAAACAGCCTAGGTTGTCTTGTTATGTAAAGCTGTCTCCAAAATTAGAGTTCCCAATTGTTATCACAGCCCCCTGAGGCTGTGCCCTGAGGTCAGGCTGCATTACAGAACAGCGTAATTGAGCACTACGCAATTGAACGGGAAATTTGTAGCACAGAATAAATTCTCTTGGTGTCACTGCGAGGAGTTGTTGGATCCCTTCAGCTTGCAGCAACATGGTGCTAAAAATGAAAACTAATCCAGTGACTAAGTATGACTTTCTGAAAACAGAGGGTACAGATGAGCTGAGTTTTTGTTTTCGTACCAACTTCTTGGAAGGCCCTGAAACTAAGGAATCATAGAACATGTCCTACAGGTAGAAGCTGTGTAAGAAAAATGGAGAATTCAGGACAGAACTATGGGGATGCACCTGTCACACCTTCATAATAAAGCTGAACAGCATTACTGTTTTTTTCTAAAAGAGTAATGAAATTTATGTAAGATAAGGTTATTGCCTCTAACGTCTTTCCAGTGGCTGACGCCATCCTTCGTTATGATGCTCCTTTCTAGAGTACTACATAGACTGTACTTTCAGCAGTTCTTTTTTCCATCTCTGAACTGAAGTACCATCAAGTAGCAGCTTAATGGTCCTTTGAGTGATGACACCTCCTTACAGTGAGGCATTACAGCTATTAGAGACACTACATTAGGGCAAGCGAAATCATTGTCTGGAAATATCTGCTACTTGCTTGACTTTGGAGTGTACTTAAACAATTGCCTTAGAGGTACTTAGAGAGGAGGAACATTTAGCTTTGGATAATTCATCACTAGTCTCTGAGACTGCCTACATTTCTGTAGTAGTCAATGTTTGGACACATAGTAGAACAACACTTTGATAAAAGAGACCATATGTGCAGAAGTGTAAACGAGCCTGCCCTCTCTTGATTGCAGTCTGGGTATGAACTGTATGCTGGTTCAAAGCCCATGCAATCCACTTGAAGTTGGTAGTATTCTATGAGGAAATAAGCCAGGGCAAGTCCTCCTCATTTTTTCCTTATTCTTCTATGGAAATCACTCTGTCTCCTGTGGCTTTTGCAATAGTGACAGCAAGCCACTGTTTCCCTCTGTTCTTTTTAATTAGGGGGGATTTTCCTTCCCCCCTTCCTTCTGGTTCATTACTCCCACACTGTGTAAGACATTCATACAAATTAAGAGAACTATTACCAGGGACTGGCTATCACCTCCATAGCAACAATAACACCACAAAAAAACCCCAACAATACAAAACCAACAAAAGGTCATTTCCCGTAGCCAGTATTTCCAAGAATGATCTCAATTTTCATAAAACAATATTTATAAAGTTGCTAACACCCTGGGGCCACGTGTGAACAAAAATAACAATTTCTGTAAGGTTCTTTGCCATCCTATTACTATTTGTTTATTTTGCAAGAGCTAAATATATTCCAAACCACCACTCTAAATCCAAGCACCATCAAGTTTGGGAGAAGCTTAAAGCCTGCACCCAAATCTGGTTATATATGTTTTTCTTCAGCTGGACTCTTTTTAATGGGTTAGATGCTTCAAGAAACTGACATATCTTTCAGATACATTGCCTGTTCCAGGCATTTTGACCTGCAAAAGTGAATCTCTTCGCCTGTCCAGATACTGCTCTTCAGTATCAGAAGATGCTTTTTTAGGAGGAGGTTTGAGAGCTACAAATATAGGCTAGGCTTCATCATGGAGAAGGAGGGACCAGCATTTCGAGTTGTACACAAAGGCAGAGAGGGAGGGAATACCTGATTCATTCCATCCCTAAACTGAACAACAAAGCATCACAGACTCCGCTCTTTCCCTGAGATTTTCCTGGTACCTCCAACACCCTAAGCAAGAAGGTGCCTAAGCAAGTAACCCTTCTGTCTCAGAATTAGAGTTCTGTTACCATTAAAGGAGGGCATAGGAAGACATAAACGGATTTTCTGAATGGAAGCCACCATCTCAAGGAGAGGTGAAAGAAAATCCCTTATGGTTTGCTACAGCAGCCATGCATCAGCTTCCGTATACTGGGGGTTTGCTCCTCTCTGGATCAGTAGATAGGACAGATAAGTACTGTTTTGTTAAGGTGGGTCATGCTATTCAGTTTTTGCTTTTCAGGAGAGAAGTCTACAGGAATCTGAGAAGCCTTTACCCTACTCACGCCTGTACGCAGTACCTGGATGCTTTCCAGCAATTGGAGAAGTACTGTGGCTACCAAGAAGATAACATACCTCAGCTTCAGGTAGTCTCCAAATTTTTAAAAGGTTAGTTGTTATAAACCATGGCTTATTTCTAGGGTTTCCTGCATATATTTGCGCTCCACATACATGTACACACAAACCATCTCCTAGGACACAACCTGATGGGCAGAGCTCATCAGTTGTAACATTCCCTCCTGCAAGATGAGCTGTAGCAAAGGACATTCACACCGGACGTATCTGTGGACCAAGTGGTAAGTAAATTTGTGTATGGCTGCAGTCGGTGTGGCACTACCCAGCTAATCCCAGTATTAGCAGCAGTGCAGTCACAGCAGCACATCGCTCAGCATGACTTCCACACACAGCTTTTTGTGGGTTTGGCTGTGTTTTATGCCTCTAAAGGCCACGCTGCTGGTAAGACTCAAACACAAGTACAGGTATGTAACTCTCACGTATCTTTTTTTTCCAATGCATGAGACAGGACGGCAATGTGTGCTGGAGAAAATCATTTCCAGGAGGCTCTGCTAGTCAGTCAGCAGCCACCTTGAAACAGCTCTGCTTCTTCCCGTCCCCATAGCACCACTTGCCACTCTAAGCATTGTGGGTGTACCTACCACGTGGCTGACAGGAGAGCACAAAGCCTGTAGTGGTAGTCTGTAAAGGCATGAAGATGTGACCTTGGATCAGAGGACCCACAAGATTGCT
Source organism: Grallaria varia (assembly GCA_013396735.1). Taxonomy (NCBI): domain Eukaryota; kingdom Metazoa; phylum Chordata; class Aves; order Passeriformes; family Formicariidae; genus Grallaria; species Grallaria varia. Next base: position 59,470 of record VWZG01007502.1, read on the forward strand.
CTACTGACCTGCCTGTGGTTAGCTGTGGGATGATGAGCAAAGGGCAGAAGAAGGGAAGCGCATTTTTTTTGTGAGGCCACAGGCTGCATGGATTCCCAAGGCCAGGTGCTTTGGATAAACCACCTGATTACCAAGAATGACTAAAGAAAGGTGATCTTAAAAACCTCCTTGCTCCTCCTCAGGGAAAAGTAGATGTGCTAGAGAGAAGATTGCTGTTGCCTATGATGAGATAAATAGTAAAAAATATGGTTTAATTAATTTTGTTTAAATACAATATTCAAGAAATCAAGTGACCTGCTCCATGTGACAGTAGAGGATGTTAATAAGCTTGAGTAAGTATTTTGTGGCTGAAGAGTTTTTGAAGACATTACCATTTTTAGAGATGAATAAGCTGTTCAATGACAAGGGTTTTATTGTACCTCTAGTGTAAGGGAAGGGAAGGTTATCATATGAAAAACATCTCCTATCACACCCAGCTGTTGGAATTTTTCTGTGTGTGCATCATGTATTTTCTCATGTATTTCCCCTTCTATTCAGTTATCCATATTACTTCCCTACTATAGTAACTGGGCTGATAAATATTTTTCCTCATGAAGTAGTTGATCTCATCTTATTTCCTTTACACAGTAGCTGACAGCAGAGAGCTCCAGACATCATGTGATCTCGACTTGATTACCACAGATATTTGTATTCTTTAAGTGAATCAGGTGATTTCAAAGTGGAAGAATTCAGAATAATGTAAGACTATCCTGTCATAATACTATTTTTATTATTCATATCGGTTGATAGGATTTGATTGCCTGGAGTCTGCTCATTTCTTTAGTAGGCTCTGGTTCTAAATTTTTTCTGTGACATACAAATTATTGTATGTTAAAAAAAAAAAAAGTAAAAAAAAAAAAAGCAACAATTCTGAAAAATCTGCCAATAATGTTTGGGAAGATGTTCACAGGTGTCTAATGTAAGCCAATTGTCTGAAGTATTCTGACTGGGAACAAGAATTAGGCATTTCAGAGGCATTTTATTCCATTCTGGAATGGATGCCTAAGGAAAATGAAAAGAATGGCTCTTGAGATCACTAGTTCTATCCTCCTTAAACTATAGCTAAAACCTGGATTAATTTAGCCTACAGGTTATGCATGAACGGAATAAAATTTTTTTAAAAAGAATTGTGTTAACAGCTAGACACAATTAAGAGTGAGGAATCAATTTTGGTCCCATTATATGAGGCTTTGAATGGATATCTTACTTCCTGCTAATAAGGTCATATCACTATGCAGAATAGTTTTGAGATCAGCATGAAGATTGATATTATTGCAAAGCCCATTTGTAATAAACAGTCCGAATCAGAGGCATCTGCAAGATCTATAAATCTGTGTTAAAGACAACCTCATGCCAAGTAGCCACTGGGTGAGGCACATGACTTGTAAGGAGCTATAAGTAATGATTTATTACTAATTTGGTTGGCTTTTACTACCACTGTTAACAAGACCAGAATTTTTGACCCTTTACAGATCATCAATCAACTGTGTGCTTAGGCTCCTTCCTGTGTTACAGTTGTGCAGTGCTCAACCAACCAAACCTTAACCAAACTGTAGGCTGTGATGTGTGCCCCAAAAGTCTTTGGCATACAGCAGATGTTCCTCCTGTCACTGGTGAGCTCTGAACTGTCCCATTCTCCCATTTAGGACATAAATCCCAGCATGTATCTTTGCTACATACTGCCTTTAAGGATGGAATATTCTTTGGCATATGTGATGATAAGACTTAATATAGAGTAGAATAGAATAGGATAAAATATTTCAGTGGAAAGGGATTTACAATGATCATCTGGTCAACTGCCCAACCAGTTCAGGGCTGACCAAAAGTTAAAGCAAGTTATTTAGGGTATTGACCAAATGCCTCTTAAACACTGCCGAGCTTGGGGCATTAACCACGCCTCTAGGAAGCCTGTTCCAGTGTTTGACTACTCTCTCAGTAAAGAAATGTTCCCATTCTGAACCTCCCTGGAACAGCTTTGAAAATAGTAATCTATAGGAGTGAAGAGAGAACAAGAGAGAGGGAGTGATATAGTGGAGGCCAAGTGGTCATGCTATAACCAGCCCACAGAGCTAGATGAACTCGCATCTTCTCTTTTACTTAGCAATATCTGTGAATCTAAGAAAGCAATTCCTTTTGACTTCAATACAAGGTCTGTGCAGTGTTACCTAACTGTTAGTGACACTGCTTTGAACAGAACTGAACTGTACATCACAAATAATTCATAATTAAAGGGGATTTACATGGTTAACCATGTGCCTGTTTTAACATGGCAAGTGTTTTCCTAAAGGGTTAACTGGATGAACCTAGGCACATCTTTCTTTCTAGGAAAGATGTTTGGATTTAGGCAGTCATTGTCCTCCACAGCTGGAAGAAATTACAGCCAGTGAACTCAAGCAAGCTCACACTACAATGCACAGGCTGTGTGTATACACCAGTTTTTAGGCCAAGAATTAAACCTTGCAGATCACTTTAGGTCAACTGCTCAAGACCTTCTTTTCAACTCATTTTGAGTTCACAGGTCTTTGGGCAGCAGGTCTAACCAGCCACGGCTCCAATTCTCTACTGATTGCTGGTTTTATTGTGCAATAATGAAATAGAAATTCAGATTTTGCAGATATTACCTCCAGCAGATGACTTTTTCCTATGGCTTTTCAAGGCAACTTGCCAAGTCTGTTCCATCAGCAGACTGTCTGATTCACTGGCCTATATTTAAAAGGGCATCTCAGGGAACATAAGCTGTAATTTTCATTTTCCCTCCTGCTCCTCCAACATGCATGTTACAGCAATATAAATTTCCCTAGACTCTTTCATAGTCCTTCCAAAACTGAGTTATTTAGGTCCTGGTTTTCATACAACATAATTTTCAGCAAGTTCAGTTCTCACTTCACTCAGACTCAGAATTTAGCTGAAATTCTGAGATATTCACATTCTTCTGGATTGGTTTAGTATGGCATCAGCAGCAAGGGATTACTTACCTTTCTTGTGCCAGTTCCTGGCCAGTACTTAAGGAGACAGAGCTGATAGTCTATTTCCCCAAACACCCTGCTTTCTTAATTGCCCAAGAGTGAGGAGAATACAACCACTTCTGATTCTTTGGTTAGCTCAGCATATAGACAAAGATAAAGACATCATCTCCATAGGGTTTGTTTTGTTTTTGTTTGTTTGGTTGGTTTTTTGTGTATTGTTTTTGGTTGTTTTTTTTTCTTTTCTGTTGTTCAGCTTTGAGGCAGTTCTGTACCCATTGCCTTTTTAATTCCATGGAGCAATAAATGGTAACTGTGCTAAATGCCCACCACCTAGTCCATCACAATATCAGGTAAAAATACTCCTTCCTGTTCTCTCATTTGTATATTGCTTCATATATTTTTGTCACGTCTAATTCTTTGAACCATTCCTTTACTTTTATTTTCTCTCTCTCTTTTTTTATTTTTCTTTTTTAACGAGAAAAGTGTTCCTAGCCAGAGAGAGTAAGACAAGACATTCTGGAAGAAACATTAAAAACCAAACCAAAACAAATCTTGTAAATGGCTTGGTTTCTGGGTGGGATTTTTTGTTTGTTTGTTTACATAAAAAAAAAAATTAGGTTCCAGGCTTCCTGACACAATAGAATATGGGTAGAGAAGGGAGAATAAAGCCATTTCTGATTTTTTTAAAAAATGTAGTTTTATGCTTTAAAGAAGATGAAATGTCATTTATGGGAGCTGAGAATGCAACACAGATTTTGAATATAGGACTTCAAAAAGATTATCATTGGCTCACTTTGAAAGCAGTGATTTTCAATTTTCTTAGCCTTGCAGACCACCAACATGTTTCCCATGGAAATGTAGATTGTGTGTTGTTGACCATCAGACTGGTTATTTTGTTAGTTGTCTGTCACGGGCCTTTCATAGTAATGCAGAGTGTCCTGGGGTAACACTGGTAGCACAAGCTGAAATCGCAGTACAAAAGTATTGCGTTCTTCTGTCCTGTTCTATGGACACATGCAAAGCAAAATATGAATGATTGTATCACTGGGAGGCTGTGTAGTTCTAGACAAATATAATGGTGAAAAAAAAAAAAACCAAAAATGGGAAAAATATATTAAAGCACTGATGGAAACTCTGATATTAAATGGTTAAGGGCCAAATTATAGCACCATTATCCCTGATGATGACCCATTTGATCTTTCTACTACTACATGTTCCCGTTCTAAGGATAAAAATATTGATAGCAAGTTTTGCCAGTGCCCAGCTAGTTACGTGGAGCATGCACTGGCAAAGAAAATAAAGTTGAACAGTATGCTCCAATTCTGCATCTGGGATATGTTGGACTAGGCCAACTGAGGAACAGAAGAATTGCCCTGACTAGAGCAGACCTGTGATCCACCTGCTTTTGTCTTCCACGGTGCAAGGTACCAGGGGTTTCAGGGCAGGGAACAAGAAAGCTTGCAGGAGGGGGCTAAACAGTAACCCAGACTCAGGAAAGAGGCGGATGTTCTCAGATACGTGTAGGGGTGGGGTGTGTAATTTATCTAACTCCTGGTTTTCTTTCACATGCTCTACACTGGAAATGAGAGAGATAACCCAAGAATTAATAGACAAGCTGGGACTGAAAATACAGGTTCTGCTCCCTGCTTGATCATAAAGATCATGTGTGACCTCAGACAAACCACTATCAAATGGCACATAGTAGATTAGTGTGTGTAAGTGGGCTAAAAAGGTGAACTGGGATAGGCAATCGTCCCATACCTCATATTATGGCTCTGTGAATAAATGTAGGAAGGATGGCTACATGATTTGATGTTGCAGTAAATGGTGCCACAACAGTACAGGGGCACATCAATAATGATAAGCCAGGGTGTGCCTACTATGCTTGGTGGCAGGAGCTATTGCAACACAGCAGGAAGCTGTTCTGAAAGTACTTAGCTAAAGTAAATGTGTAGTTAACCCTAGAAATGCCTAAATTTTGTCTCCCTTCCCTTTGCAGAGAGAACAGGTTTCCAGCTGAGACCAGCTGCAGGACTTCTGTCTGCTCGTGACTTCCTTGCCAGCCTGGCATTTCGTGTCTTCCAGTGCACACAATATATAAGGCATTTCTCTTCTCCTATGCATTCCCCGGAACCGTAAGTTTGATGCCCTGTTGTAATCTTGCCCTGAATGTATTTGGGATCATTCTCCTGGCAATGGCCCTGGAGCTTTATCCAGTAGTCCTCAGAATGAAACAATTTGAGAAACTGGTAGCTGGAGAGTTAGAAGGGGAAGTCATGCATGAGAGGGTGTGGTTCTCGGTCTGTCTTGCAAAGTCGTCTGGGGAAGAAAAAGGCTGGAGAATATCTGGTTTAATCTTTTCATCCTGCCTTCAGTTACCATCTGCTGGGGTTTGATTTCCTGCTGTGAAACTCTCCCAGTAAGTGCTGGCCAGACAACAGCAATTACATTTCATGAGAAATTACAAGTTCACACAGACACTTTTGTTGTATGCTGGGACTTTTCAAAGATGTTGTGACATAGAAGATTAGTGCCCATGCCATCCCAAGTGAGACAATAGACAAGGTAGCAGGGGGCAGCTGGCTTCTCATGGTAGAAAGAAATCTTCTGTCACACTCCTTGTAGAGCCAGGTCAGGTATGGAGGCATCCACTGCAGAGTAGCCCTCAAAATAGCTAGCCTTGTGGTCTGTTGGCTAAAGTCCTTCATGGAAAGTTCATGCAGGGCAGGAGAGGAAGCTTTTAATAAGCATGAAGGTCACTTATTTTTTTCAGAGACTGCTGCCATGAGTTGCTGGGTCACATCCCCATGCTAGCTGACAAGGAGTTTGCCCAGTTCTCACAGGTAAGAAGCTTGTTCTGCTGGCTGTCTAAACAACTGCTCTGGATAGCAGGCCAGATGTGCTTTAAATACATCCAGTTTACCCTAAAATGGGATTTTTAAGACTGGATTGTGCCTGACTCACAACCTCCAGGGGTGGTGCGCTGGCAGCACTCCGGGAGACACTTAGTCCGAGGGAGTGGTAGCACTGCTCCCGCCGGACACGGTGTAACAGGAAGGGCAGGCAGTGCTTGCGGGACTTCTCTGTGGGAGGGCTGTGTCCCTCTGGAGAAGGATGTCTCTGTAGTGCTGGTGTTTGAGCTCTACAGACTATGCTGCTCTCCTGGCTTCCTATCCTACACCACATGAACCTAAACAGCAACAGCCCCTGAGCCCCCAGGCTGGTTCTGTCTCTGGATGTACGTTTTTATCTCACATGAGACTTTAATTGTGTCCGTCACCATGTCATTCATCAGAGCTGTTTTCCCTTTTACGACTCACCAGATTCTCATAGCATCGCTCACACTGGTGAGCAAACAGAGCTCCTTTGTACAATAAGGGGCTATTTAGCATGTGGGGTCAATGTCAGACCCAAGTGAACTCAATGACCTCACATAATTAAAGACTTCAGACCTATGAATGTTTATCAAAATGATAGCAGAGGGAAGAAGATAACTTGTTGTCCAGGCTTATCAATCAGTGGCCAGTGTGGAAACCGACAACACTATGAGGGGTAACATGATGTAGGTCACTGTTAGAATATCTTGAAAAGAAAATCAGTTCACCTCATATAATGTGGTTTCCAGTTTTATCAACTTGAATACATGCCAGTTACCATTTTGGTCATGGATACTGGGTTATTATCGAAATCAGAAGAGTAGTACTTTAAATACCCTAATTCTCTATAATACATTCTGGAAGAAACCTCTTCAGTTCAATACCAGAACTTAAGACACACTAGAAACAGAGAATATAGTGATTTCACAACTTTCAGTTTTCTTCTTTTCCCGTCAATAACTTAGACTATACAACATGGGATCACATAAAGTAATTTTTCACATTTTTCACACAAAGTGTTTTCACAGTTGAAATTCACCCCATGAAAATTCTTATTTAGTTCCATTCAACATAAGACGATGAATGCTAAAAATGCCCTGGTTTTGTTTTTTGGCTGTGTGATATGGCTTCTGGAATAGCAGAGAAGAGGCATCTACAGATTCCTGTTGTGAGAATAGCATTTAACAGGGAGCACAGAAGAAAGCAAACAGAATCCTCCCTGCACAGATCTGACCCACTCATAAGGGCTGTCAGAAGGAGTGAGACAGAAAGATAAAACTCATCTTGCTGTCCTTTCTCCTCTTACCTCCTGCTAAATCTCTGCCTGGGACAGATAGTCCAGCATTAAGGCAAGAGATGGTTAATTTTACACAGAGAACATTGAGGATTAAACACTCATCTAATGTGGCTCCCAGTGGTATGTAGCTGGGGGCCAGGGAGAGGTAGGCATCCTGGAAGCCATGGAAGGTCATTTTGGGTGACAAAAACAATGAATAGTTCATGCTATTCATGCTAGAAATGATGTGGTCCTCCCCCTTCCCTTCTTTCTCTCCCTTGGGCTGAATAATCACACTAGTGTAACACTGCCTGCTTGCTTACTCGCTTTAGGATATTGGACTGGCTTCTCTTGGATCATCTGAAGCGGAGATTGAGAAACTGGCCACAGTAAGTACAGATGGCAGTTTAGTATTGGAGGCAAACCCCAAATGAATCACTGCCTATCCCTTACTGTGCAGGGAAGGCTCTTGTGTCTCAGGTTAACTACAAAAATGGGACCATCAGCAGGACTGTGTCCTCCTCCTCCACAGGTTAGGAAGGTGCTGGAGCAGGGACTGGAGACCCTCTGGGGGAGCCCAGAAGCATGATTCCACCCGAGGAAATGCTAACACTTCTTGATTTTATAAGAATATAGTTCTTGAGCTGACTTTTTACAATTTCAGACATAGGATGGTCCCAACTCACGTTCCATATTGACCTAATAGACTAGACACCAAATGTGATACCTGATACACAACCACCAGAATTCCATTCATCCCATAATCATTAACCTTACAAAATAGGTAAGCACTTAACAGCAATTTCAGTGCAGGTACTGTCATTAATTTCTGAGTCACTAGGCTGTATGCATCTGTCACAACAACTCATGCAGCCCCTCACTGCAATCTTAACTTATTCTGAAAGTTCTCTGGAGGCCAGGTTATTGTTTTTTTCCAAATAATGACAGCCATTTACCAGTCTTGATGATTTTTTTCAGTGGAGGAGAGGAGACTTACTGTCACCTAGCTGGGTAAGACTTCTTTAGAAAAGGTAGTGGGTGGGAGGAGGATGTCATTCCTGAAATTCCTCACCTGGTCCACAGCCCCACTCAGGAAGGAGACTGAAGCTCACGTAAAAGACATTTGCACGTATTCATCCTTTGGTCAGGACTAGGTAAGATGAGCATTATTTTTGGTGTTTGAAGAACAAAAGGTACCATAGTTGAATTTTTCATAACACCATCCAGGTCCTGGGCTGGTGATGTGAGGAGACTATGACAGTGACAGTCCACATTTCCTCTGCAATCCCCACTCTCTGGGTCTAGAAAAGATAGAGTGAGATTAAGATCCATACCTTTGCTAGGGTGAAAAGAATTATGAGTCCCAAAGAGTCATTTTGCATCATTACCCCAGTCTCGGTCAGATTGTGTTAAGGCCAGAGACTTATAAAGCATTTCTGTACAAGCACCCTTCCATCATCTATGGACTGAATAGGACGAGATTAGAGATAGGTTAACATTAGAACAATAACAGGTGTCATATCTGAAATTGTCATAGCAACATCTGTGGTCTGGGGAGGTGGACTAAGGGGCATCTTTTTGCAATGGCTCCCTGCAGTTCAGGATCTGCGAGAATACAGTTTGGTAGGTGTCATTCAAGTATTCTGATTGGTAAACATATTCTGGATAAACATTTCAGTCTTCAGATGTTTAAAACTCATTTGAACATTGCTTATTTTTTGAGTTTTCTTTTCTAGAAAATGAAGGTAGGGAAGAACCTGTAGTGTGTTCATTACCCTGACATAAAAGTCTAATGTGAATTCTGTGATTATCTCTGGAAGTTCCTGTCATTCTCTGTTCATTATAAAGAGAATGTAGGTAACTAGCTTAGATGTTATGACAACATTTAAGCTAACTAAAAGCTTCTTTAAAGAATCTCAACTTTGCTTGTTGCTGTGGTCTATAACATTTGTAACACAAACTTTGAAATGGCATTACTTCGTTCAGCCCCGTGACTTCTCTAAGCAGGTGAACCTCTGCACCAGAGCTGGGTAACTGCCAGTGTTCGTGTCATCCACAGAGTACCGCTAGTACCATTTCTTGTAGCCTCTTAAAACAGTGAGAGCTGAAAGAACCTCACTGACTGGAAGCCAAATACAGGATATCTAAAGAAACATTAAAAAGAAATCATCCTCGTCCCATGTTGCATTCTGCAGTCAAAAAGATCTCCTGCAACATGAGGAGATACCTGAAAGACTTTTCCCTGTGAAATAATAAGACTCAAGATTATTAACACAATAAAAATGCAGAAGTATTAGCTGAGCAGTAAAGAAGGCAGCTCAGGATTCTGCAAAAAGAAAGATCCCGGCATGTTGTTTCTTTAGTGATTAATTTTCAGGCTAAAACAGAGTCATCAGAATTAAAAGGTACATAAAAGAGTGTGGGAGAAAGAAAGAGAAAGTACATAAGATGCAGAATAGACAGAATAATATGGAGTTTATTATTATTATTATTATTTTACCAATTGTCTGCAGTTCTTTAAGCAGGGTCCTGAGCACGCAATACTTACGGCTAATCTGAAGCCGAGGTCTATCCCTGTGTACAAGGCAACAAAGAGCTATGTGTCTCTCAAGGAACCTTGAAGAGTTGTGATACAAAGGCATGTTCTTGAAATGCCTCATTGACCATGTTTTCCCTGTGCACAGCACCTCTTCAGCTGCTCAGGGCATCAGGCTGTGTCTAGAACTGGCCCTCCACTGTCCATTTCCTTAGATTTTATATTAAGGGAAGGACTAAAATTTGGCAGAGCCAAGAGTTGCTTTGATCCCGCTGCTGACCAGGTAGAGGCAAGTATGCTCATAAGCATACTTTATCACAAGAAAAGCCTAGAGAAATGCATCATTATTTTCTTCTGGAGCATGACAAAGATATAACTAGTATTCTTCAAGGGGGCATTGCTAGTAAGGGATAAGGCATTCTTCAATTCTACTGAATGCTATCACATAGACAAAGAAGGAGGGAAACCGTCCTTTCAAGTACCTTTCCTAATGTCTTGAACCCTCCGTGGGGACCCATCTGCTTTTCTGGGACTGTGGTTTGAAATCTGTTGGCTTCCACTGACTGTGATGAGGCTCAGGGCGAAGAGGTTGCAGGGTGATTTGTAAAAACTTCCCAAAAAGAAAAAGGAATATGACTTTATGACTTCTTTTATCCATGTAACTATCATTAACTTTTTTTGTTTGAAAAAATATGTATAATATTTAGTGTGTGCTGTATGTTGAGAGAAAAATAATTTTCTTAAAATATACAACTCTAAAATTTAAAGATACAAAGATACTAAGGAATAAGGATTAAAGAAAAGATTATAAGCTGAAAAATCTCTGCCTTTTCAGTCTGTTTTTCACAAGCTGTTCCTATTCCAGCTTTATTGGTTCACTGTGGAGTTTGGCCTCTGCAAGCAAAATGGATTGATCAAAGCGTACGGGGCAGGACTGCTTTCATCTTACGGGGAGCTTATGGTATGTGTCACGTGCATAGCATTGAAAGATTTCGATAATCCAGTTTTCTGAACTCTCTGGTAAAAACAAACTGTGTTTTTCTAGGGAAATTAATGTGATTTATAATTCAGATTTTTCTTTTGCAAAGAAATTAATTCTCCCTTCCCAAAAGCTACTGAGTAGGGGGGCAAACTGCTGCGGTAATGCACCTGTCTTCCATCTCAAGGGATGAAATGCAACTAAAGCAACCATCTTATAAAATATTAGATCTATAGTAATACAGTTGACTTTAATATGAAACTCATGTACCTTTCTGAATTACTCACTAGAGGGCAATATTATGCCTATTATGAACTTGGCTGTTTCGTCCATGCCACTGACGTTCAAGCACGTACAAATCAGAAAAGCACTGAGTGGACCAAATAAAGGGCAAAGAAATTGTAAATAGCATGGACACTAGCAAAAAGAAAATGCCTTAGTACTTTACGTTCCTAAATAAATTTCAAAACTAATTTCAGCTCTAGTTATGCATAGATGAAAATCTGTATACATAGGTTTGATGCTGCCCTGCTTGGACGGATTAGCTGTGGAAAGAGGAACTGTACATCTTCACAGAAAGCTTAGGAGTTTCCCCTTCTTTGGACAAACAGCTGACAGGAGAGATATTCACTTCTCCTTAGTTTTGCAGAGCACTGAAGCAGGTAATTTGTGGCAAGCTGATATCAGTAGGTCTCAGTTTCTTCAGGTTGTGCAGATATTGGATGATATTTTTTTTAATTTGGTAAGAGCCAAAGGAAAACAAATAGCACTCCTTTCACACATTTTATAAACCAGAAACCTTTTTTTTTGTTTGTTTTTCATGGGAGATACATTTTAAGCTTAACACATAAACCAGCAGCCTAACAGCCAGCTACATGGTACGTTCACATGGAAACATTGCTGAATTAGCATACCTTGCACTCCCATAACCAGAGACAGTTGGATTGTTATGACAGTAAACATATTACAAAACCATCCTAATGGTGTACAGTCAGCCCACTTCCCAGCCAATCTACAGAAGGAAGAAACAACATTTTGATGTATCTCAAGACACTTAAAACAGGAGTCCCTACAGGGGGGCAGCTGAAATTAATGTAGAGGACATCAATTGTAATTTTACCACTTGTTGAGTTTAGAACTGGTTTTCTCCCGACATTTGTAATTTGGAGATTTTTGTGAGCTAGCTCACTGGAGAGTTTTCTCTCTTGATAAACTAAGAGATCTGCATGCTCATTAGCCCTTTGGAGAAATAAAGGTGACTTCCTTTCTACATAGCAGCCTGATCTTCGCCTGCTTGTTCATGAACTTCAGCAGCAGTGTGCAAGCCCCACTGCAGCACACATCTGTAGAACGAAGAAACCTTTTGCTGTGCAACAGCAGACCAATGAGCTCCCCTAAAAATTAAACTCCAGTGCAATGTGTTTTATTTACATGTCTATCTGTTTGAGGATAAGGCTGAAACTACTGTTTTTTTGAGAATCCTTCAGTACTTGCCATGTTCACTGCCAACAAACAGCGACCATTAACTTGCATTTATTTACCTGGTAAAACCAGAAAGGTCCAGTATCAAAGCCCAGTTCAATGCAACATTTATCCTACTCTGCTTGGAGTAATACTTTATAGTTTTAAATCAAATTAATTTACATGTTAAACAGGCTAATAAAGGGTAGAGGTAATCATATTGCCGATACTTATGTAGCTTTCATAGCAATAGGCACCCCAGAATCTCTCTCCATCGTGCTACCTCCTTTTTCCATTTAATTTTGACACAGATGAAGGTAAAAAGGATCTCATCAGAAGTGCTTGCTTTTGTCATCTGGATTTGAGTGCACCAGATTTGTACTCCCTCCCCTCTATTTTAAAGCCTTTTCTTCCCCAGACACCAACAAGCTCTTCTGTTTTTGATTAAAGCAGTAGGCAAGAACTGCTTGTGCACAAAACTGTGCCATATAATGCAAAAGTACAATAGCATCTCGAACTCCCTACCTCTGAGCCTGACAATGGAAGCAATAACTATCCTTGAGTCAATAAATGGCAGTTTCTTGTCATTACTTTTATCATCAGTAATTGTCGGGTAAAGCTATTGGATAAACTTTCGATAAAGCTGGATCTTCATCAGTGATACTATTGACAACACTTGCAAGTGTGATGGCATTTGTATTCAATACATAATGAGGAAGGATTCCAAAAATGTGTCCATCTTGTATACAACACCTAATTCTGAAGATGGGCAAGTGGTTAACCAGAAATGCTGCTTGGTACCCTGTACAGTCCCCATGTGAGCTCTGCAAGTTCATCACTGTGTAGCTCCTGGGACAATGGCTTTGCGATTCTGTGCACTGCACCTTGAGCATCTGAAACTTCTTGTACACAAGAAGATTACATCCATGGCCTTAGGTGTTGAAGTTTCCTTCTATGGCTGAATAATTCATCTTAGAGGTTTTTATTTAGAACACAATTGAAATATAAAATTATCTCCATTTAATCCTTGTAGTCTGCTTAGGGTCTGACTCTAACTCCAGTATAGACAGTGGCAGTGCAGGTCAAGTGGGGAGGTTCTATGCCTAAGCACCTACTAGCAACTTGCAAGTGTATACCAACTGTTTCTTCTACAGCTGAAGAGAGGAAATACATGTAGTGCAGTGTCTACTTCAGACAAGGGATTTTTTTTTTTTTTTTACAAATAAAGCAATGGCTAGACAGATCTGTTAAAGAAGATGAAGACTGGAAGATAGTGAGGCTCATGATAGACTTCAGTTTCTTTCAAAACACAGTTTGCAGTTTTGGACTGGCCCTTGAGAGAACTCTAGATAAGTTTTGTTGCTGCTAGGGAGAAAGACATTATCCATGCTAAAAATTAGCTGTTAGTCCTCTAAGTATGGGCCCAGAGGTGGACTTCTGCATAGAGTTCCCTATTATTTAGCTGATTGACATATTTGGCACAGGCAGTGAAGTTTCTGGCACTTTGTTGGAGGTGACTATCGCACATACTGTAAGATTATCACTGTGGGTCGTGTGTTGGAGGAGACCCTACAGCAGTCTGTGCAAAGGAGGGTTTTCCTCATCACTGAAGGCTTCTAGACCAGGAACAGCAGAACGATTTGATCACTGAGGAGACAATAAGGGCATGAGTTACCAAGATTAGATGGCTAGCGACAAGAAGATGACATTTAACCAGCTGGAGAGGGTGAACAGCAGTATACCCAGCTAATGTGGTATGAGAACTTAGCATCAGCAAGAAGCCTGGGAACATCCCTGAACTGCAGCCTGGACTGACTGTCTGTGGGTGTGTGACTGTAACCCAGGGAACCACATCCGGACTATGAAATCTTCAAAACATTTCCCTCTTCTCCACAGCACACACTCTTAGCAGTTTGAACTCAACTTCAGGTAGATATTTTGTTTGGATGAGCCAATCATGCCCAAACTCAGGACATAACTTGGGGAAAAGGCAGAGGACTAGAGGTAAAGCAAGACAATGTCTGCATGAGTCTTGCACTTGAACCTCTGTTATCTAATGAATCATTTTGTAACAGCAGCTCAGTATCGGAAGGATAACCATCCACGAGTCTAAACTGAACAGTTGTAATGGGTCTGACTGCTGGCCAAACTTGCCTCCTCTGAACTGTAAGAATTCCTCCTCGACAGCTCTCAGTATTGCACTGTCAGCTGGTCTACATTATCCAAAATGCTTCTTCTGTTAACACTCAGCTGGACTCTGTCCTACATACTGTAAAATCTTATGGCTCATACCACACTTTTGGCAACACTCAGTGCTACATATGCTTTTCTTGCAGCATAACCAGTACTTAACTTGTAAAGGCCTTTAAGGCCATCCAGTTTCAAGCTGAACTTCCACTGAAATCAATGGGATTTCAGTTCTTCTTCAACACTGACAGCATAGTGGGACCCCTGTCAGGTCTTGAGTTTCTGAAATCTTTTCCCATCAGTCCCCAGAGCTTCTAAGATTCTAAGACTAGCCTCGTGTTTGTGTATACCAACCATCTTAGATTGTATGAGTGCTCTCCAAAGTTTATTCTTCAATTACACATTGCAAATGAAGAGCAAGAAAACTGCCATATTTTAGCATTTAATGTTTTATTATTCTTGAAACCCTCTGTATATTTCTGTACCAGTTCTGCAGCAAACTGGTCTACTGGTTAAGGCAGGCCTCCAGTGATGGAGAGTTCAGGCTCAGTTCAGTGAAATATCTAAAAATGTGCTTAAGGGTACTGTCTGAATTTTTCCAGTTAGCAGACTGAACAGAAAATCTTGTGCCGTGTCACCCACTCATTCCCGTTGTTTACAAATACCATCAGACTTGGCATTTGGATTATAAAATAGCAAAGGGAGCCTTCTGAAGTCTGAGAAAGAAGAGAGAAAGGCAAAGGGGAAGATCTAAAAGAAGAGGTGGGCACTCATAGACTGTTCTTAGGTGGATGGGGCCC
Organism: Grallaria varia; assembly: GCA_013396735.1. NCBI lineage: Eukaryota > Metazoa > Chordata > Aves > Passeriformes > Formicariidae > Grallaria > Grallaria varia. Next base: position 74,590 of record VWZG01007502.1, read on the forward strand.
ACTGACCAGTCTGAAGGTGGAAAAAAACCTCTCAGTGTTGAGTGGGACAAGTTGCCTTTTCCTTTTTTGTTTGTAGCCAGGGCACTTCACCAAAGTGGCTGTGAGACACCACCCTGGCCAGCTGGAGGCACAACCAGCTTTTAGACACATCTGCGGTGCAGTTCAAATGTCACCAGAGCTGAATTAACTTGAAAGTATCTCACCTGGTGTCAAGGACGGACAAACTGGCTAGGAACTCTCTTCAAGTCTGACCTGCACTGTCTTCCTAGGGCTCTGTGCAGATACTAAACTGGTGGCTGGTTTAAAGGTGTCTCCAGCATATGTAAACAAGTGATATAGATGTTCCTATGGACTGCAGTGTGGACAGAGGTGGGCTCCATAATCCTCCTGTTTGCCTGAGAGATGATGTAGAAGGACTTGAGAAGAACATACAGAAGAACCTCTGTGGGTCCGAAACCACAAGCACGCACACAGAGAGTATACTGATTATTTAGATCTTGGGGTTCAGGGAAGATTTTAGGCTGCTATGCTGGCCTGGGAGCTATGTATAAAATACCAGAAGCATTCTGTCTTTTCTTTGGTGAAGGAAATGTGAGATTTGTGACATAGACTAGTAGACTTTGAAGTAATGCTGCACAGGATGGGAGTCTTCTATAACAGTAGTTGAAAAAAAAGCAACATGATATTGTCTTCTATATATTCATATTTTGGGGTTTGCCATAGACTTTCCACTCCATGTCTGAGAACATGGCTAGGGTGTCCGATCGTACATCACTGTAATACAGGAAAATATTTCCTTTATTTTTTTAATGTTTATTATTTAATTTATTAATTGTTAATTATGAAAATCAACTTCAACCTGTGAAAGAGCAGAACTTGATATTATCCCTTACTATTCCACAAAGAGATTTTCACAGCCCAGCAGGGACTAATTCTTTCTCCGTTCTTTCACCTGCTCTAACCTGTGTTGTTCCTGCTGCAAAGTATGCTTTGTCAAACAAGCCAGAGTACAAGCCTTTTGATCCAGAAGTGACTGCAGTTCACCCCTATCAGGATCAAGCCTTCCAGCCTGTCTATTTCATAGCAGAAAATTTTGAAGATGCCAAGGTCAAGCTTCAGTAAGTAAAGTGATTGTGAGTATTTTCATTGAAGGGGGCACACTGGCTTGAATCTTAATCTCAAATACATCTACCACTGTTGCAATAACCATGGCGGGCTAACTCATTGCATCTGCATAGTGGCTTTTTTACAACAAAATTAAACATGAGCTTGTTTATCTCAGGAAAGCTTCAGAGAAATTTCAAATTATATATTGCTATGCCATGTCTGTCCCATGCTTCATTTTAATAATACTTCATTTTAGCACCTTCTGAAGTAAATTCTGTAGCTGAACAGTGAGAGTAGAATGCAATCCCACCTCATTTGCTAGTCCATGCAAATAGGAGGTCATGAAGAACTGATTTACCCAAGGTCACACGGAAATTTTATAGCAGTCTCAGGAATTAACATGAATCAGCAGGGGGCTTAAAAACAAGATTGCCTTTCTCCTCTGATTATATCAGCATTCACAAGAATGCAGAATCAGCATTCACAGGCAATCTAATTTCTACATAGTAGCTGACTGAAACCTAAATAACATTATTTTGAATTAGCTTGAGGTATTTCTTAACACTTTTCTTTAACTGTATTATGTTACACAGTAAAGATTTTTTTTTTTTTTTTTTTAAAGTAAGCAGGGTTTAAATTCTGGCCTTCATCTCCAACAGTTAGAACAACACAACCAATTCTGGCTGGAGGCTGGAGGCTGGTTGTGGAGCTACTGGGGAGCATGTAGGAGCTGAAATGAGGAATTTATTGGAAGAAGAGAACCTGAGCCAGACTTCTTCCCTAGTGTCTCTGCCTCTTCCCCAGAAGCACTGTCTGCTGGGGCTATAGCAATGGCTAATTAGGCTCGTCACCTTAAACCTGAATATTCACATTAAATTTTTAATATGTGTAAAAACGTAGGCGAGAACTCACTGGCAGCAGAGAGAGGATTTGCAGAGCATTTGACTCAGGCAAACCTGAAAAGAACATACAAGGACAAGGAATACACCGTTCTCAGACTTGAAGCTTTTTCATACATTTTTTTCAAGGCAGTTGCATAGCCAAAGCTGCTCAAAATAACCGAAGGCACAAGAATCTGTCAGCACGGAAAACATACGGCAACATCAGTACAGGGGGTTCCTACCAGTGTGTACTTAATGGAAATATTGTCGAAAATGGCAAGCAATCATGTTTTTTTTCTTTTGACAGAGACAGAAAAATAGGGGATGCCTAGTATCAACAGGTTTTTAGAATTTTATGCAGACAGAGCTGCTCCAGGTTATTTCTTGGAAGTGAAGGCGGCAGACATGCTGTGCCCCTGCATTCCTCAGCCTGTGGTTGTAATAACTCTGAATTGTGTTAACGCAGAGCTGTAAGAGCACAGATGGGTCTAAGCCAGCCATGCTGAAAAGCAGGCACTGCAGATCTTTAGGGCTGCAAGTAGTTCAGCCATGGGGAGAATGCACTGCACCAGGCAAAATTAAGGAGTAACAGTGAGGAGGTGTAAGAGCAGTCCCTGCTCCCCTGTAAGTCCATGACTACATGTTGAGAAATTAGGTCCTGCAGGTTTTATGCTTAAGGAAATGCCTTTTGGTCTAGAAGCTCTCTCTTCTTCCCCCACAGAAATTACGCAATGAAGATCAAGAAGCCTTTTTCTCTGCACTACGACCCCTTCACTAACAGCATAGAGATTCTGAACACACCACAGAAAGTCAAGAAGGCGCTCAGTCAGATGAAAGTGGAACTGAAAAACCTCTGCTTGGCCCTTGAAATCAAGTCTTAAAACTACAGCAGTTCATCTCACCTGTCATTGAGATACTTGAAGGTTGTTCCAGCACTTGAAGATTTAGTGAAGAAGTTGTAGTTGGATGCAAAAATCTCTAATGTGCAAACCAGCTTAGTTAATCTAACCTTTTCACCATAATTTAGGCTGCTGACTTGGAAACACTAACGAGTTCCTATTTAGTAGGTTTCAGTGACAAAAAAGACCAGATTATTCCAATTTTTGGTAGGTGATATGAGCTACACCTGTTTGCTGTGTATTTATTTGGTCTCTTACAGGGTGGTTGTTTTTTATTCCCCTGCCACCCTTTGAAGTTATCTGTCATAAAATAAGAAAAAAAATTTTCATCCCCACTGTGTTTTCCTTGCTGCCTTAATGACATGATCATAACCTCTTAGGCTGGTTAGCTGCCTACAGTTAGCAGTCCTTGCAGCTAGCTCATTGCTGCTAGCAATTACTGTCAATTATTTTGTCCACAAACTATGACTGGTTCCCTGAAAGGGTGCAAATAAAAGACTTCTACTCGCTATTTATTTTTTAAATACTCATCTCATTCAGTAGCCTTCCAATACGACAAAAATTTCTCCTGTCCCTTTTCAGATCACAAAATTTGTACCTTGGCTAAAAGGCAGAAAATATAAGGCCCAAGATACTCTGACTCTGTCAACCACAAAGATGCTTAATTTGAATATGAAATTTGAATTCTGCAAAGGAGATTTTTGTGTAAGGAACTATTTGCTAAGGGGCCTTTAAGAAATAGACTTCCGTTGTTTTTTCATGGGGGTCAGATTCTCCTGGATATGTTTAAAAATCTTTACTTCTTATTGATGCCATGATGATTATAGTAATCAACAGGCCAAGTACATGGAACATCTAGTGGAAAACCTAAGATCAACTACCAGCAGTTGTATACCCTTGCTATCGAAAAAAATATCTGATATGTGCTCCAATTCATCTTGTTTGCCTCTCCAGCTGCTCTCTGAGATGTTCCTGAAATTTACCTACAATCTGTAGTCATGTTTCCTGGAATCAATCTTATAAGTGCCCACTCCAGACTTTCATGTTCTTCATGTTCCCTTCCTCCCTCTACTATTCACAAAGAGAGAGTAGTTTAGGAAAAGAAGATGGTGCTCAAGTCTCGAAGGGTTCCCTCTCCTCTTAGCAGCAGCGCAAAGAGGTGGGGTTGATGCAGGCGACAGGTATGGCATAAGCAGGGAAAATGTGAATCTCATGGCTCCAGCAGGGTGATAGTGATCCATGAACGTGATTCATACTGCACAGCTTAGAAGCTTTACTTCTGTATTCAAAAGCGTGTTTAGCATGTGCCACCCAGCTGCCTTGTCCACTGCTACCCACCAGCTGCCTGTGTACAGGGCCTGGACTCTGAAGTAAATGTGAGGTGGTTTGGCTCCTGATGGAAAAGGAATTACCATCTCTGCCTGAACTGGTCACTGTGGGACAGGAGCATGTACACAGTCACAGCACAGCAATCCACACGCTGTTTCTTCATGTAGAGCTTAGCTCACTGCAATTTGTCCACATGCCAGGCTCTGAAGAAACTGTCTTATTGAAAGTTAATGGAATGCTGTCTCTTAAACCTTCGTGTCTACAAGCACTTCAGAAAATTTTCCCATGGGTAGTAATACTCAAGGTCTGGGGAGCTGCTGCAACTGCTCTGTTTTATTAAAATGTGGTGATGCCTGAAAAATTTGGAAGTATCTTGGCAAAAATGGCTATGAGACCCCCTTTCTCTCAGCGACAGGAGCATCCGAAGCTTCCAAGCTTGCCTTTCCCCCCCCCC
>VWZG01007502.1:79264-130015 GCA_013396735.1 Grallaria varia
CCGCCCTCCATGCCCGCTTCCCCCCCCCCCCCCCCCCAAGTCCAGAATTCTTCTATTCTATTCAGTTCCAGGAGAACACTTGCATATCATAAACCCTGTTTTGCTAAAAATTCAGCCAGGGACAGAGCTGAAGCGAGTTCCTTTGCTTCCAGTATATTTTTGCTGTGATGGAGGATGGTCTCTCAGCATGCTTTTATGGATTTAATTCTACTTATCCTGCTCATAAACACACACACACACAAATACCATTTCTCCTCAGGGCAATTTGTTTTCTTACATATTGTAATAATTTATCTGTCTGCTTCCTGCCAATTGGTGCATAGGCAAAAATGTTTGATAGCTCACAACAGATTGTTTTCAGAATTATTATTTTCATCAATCAGTTCTTTTACAGTGAAAATTGAATCACGCGCTCCAGTTCTGTGTGTTTTCCTTTTCTTTCTTTTTAAGTGGAAGATAATGCCAGAGCGGAAGAGCTATCAAAATATTTTCTATAGACAGACTCTGTAGGCCATAGGGTCTTTTTCATGTATTCCCTCTGAAATGGTTGAATGTGGAATTTAGACTTGAGTTTGGCTATTACTCAGAACAGACCTATATTTGGAAGAAATGAGAGACCTGATGGATTTGTTTTGCCCAAGGCCTCACACTTTCCTTGGAGGGACTCCAGGCCCGCCCACACACCCTTGTCTTTTCCAGTTCCTGTAGCAAAAAAGAGAAAAAGAAACTGCTTGGAGCCAGATTCTCCCACCCTTACACACTCTGAGCAGTACCCGCTCTCTCAAGCAATCCCAGCGACAGTGCTGAGCCTGTCTAAGGTGCTGTACAAAGGCAACAAGAGTGGGATTATCGAAACCACTGTGGCTGGACTTGCTTTTTTTATTGTCTCCGTGATAGTCAGCTGGCATAGACGGCCACGGTAGGCTCCAGGGGAACTTAGTGGAGCTGCAAAAGTAATGGATTTGGCTACTTGAACTTTTAAGATGCGTAAATATTTTTCCAAAGGAGGTAAATCTTTCCCCTCCTTACTCAGGCAGAACCTACCCCGGGATAGCCACGTTTGACACTCCCCTCGAAGAAGGTCCAAATTCTTTTCTTTTGATTCAGTGTAGTGACAAAACAAAAGCCTTCGGGGTTACATCCTTATGAGTAACACTAGTCATTTTGCTCTTCCGATAGTCACTCTTTCATTTCCTCACAGAAGCCAAGAAGTACCTCATTCTCCAGTCAGTCTAAGGCAGCCGTGATCGGAAAGGCAGCGATGGGGCCTCCTGATGAAAATAATGGCATAGAGGAAAAAGCACCAACCAGTAAAAATATGTCTTTTTGTCAGTTTGCATTTCAGCAGTTTCATATTAATCTTGCACAAGAAGATTCCAAAGCCAAGTAAAACACATCTTATGACTTGAAACTGAACTGATGAACTCCCCATGGGTCCTTTGCTTATCCCGATAAACTTATTTTTCCTAGATGGAGTAGATTTAGAACAAAATAGTGTATGTTATTAAATCTGTATTGTGTTGTTCTGTTATATATGGGAGAGTTAGTAAATTCGGTTTGTGGGTTTGGGTTTGTTTTGTTTTTTGGCTAACCAAGTCTGTCCTCTACCAATTTTGGTCCACCTTCAAGCCTCCAGCTGCTTCACTGCTTCCCTGCAGATTTGCTAGAGATGCCAAGGGTACCACTGTGTAAGGAGAATACACAGTTATGCAATTTGGGGAATTTGGCAGGACAGGAAGAGGAAATTTAGGCTGGCCTCCCACCCACTCCCATGAGAAACAGTATTGTATTATAATGTAGAGCTGTCATCCTCAGAAAGACCTTCTCAAATCACTCCCCTCTGGTTCCCTTAACATTTTGACCTTTATACTACCTGGTGAATGTAAACCTTATTTAAATGCTTCAAGAAATGCCTGCAGGGGGAGGGGAAAAAAAAAGAAAAAGAGAAAGAAAAAGACCTTCCAAGAAAGAAAACTGAATTACACTCAGTCTTCCTTGTCTATGATGATCTGTGAAGGAAGAAGAAAACAAATCAAAGCAAGCTTCTATGGAAATGATAGCGTATTCCTGAAGAAACCTAAAACATTAAATTCTTCCATGTCCAACCACACATGAAGATCTCCTTACATCCATCACTGAAACGCCAAAATTTACCCAGTAAATCATGACCATCAATTAACCATGCACTGCAGTGTTATATGACTTCTTGAGTCAGGAAATGAAGCTACCAGGAAAAACCCTCCAATAGCTTTTGCCTTATGCACATACTTCAAAAACAGAAGGCTCTCTGGTGCCTGCTGCCATAGATATCCTACAGCATGGAGAAATTCCAGTTGGCATATAAACACAGGGGTATATACATACCTCTCTAGCAATCTCAACCACCACTCATCAGGACTTCATACATGGGCTTTGAGATTTAGAAGACATTACTTTGCAGCATTCTTCAGCTGGTGCGTGATCAGAGGATGGCAGAAAGGGTTACTGGCTCTATTGTATTAAATGTACATTAGCTTTGGGTGATGCTGGTGGCTGAGGCCCCAAGAGAAAGCAAGTCTCTGGCACCCTGTCCCACCGCAAAAATTCCTCAGGGGGAAGAAAGACAGACTAGAAAAGGAATCCGGCTGACAACTGGAAGAGCAAAGGGATGAGGAATGGAAAGGACCCATGGACAGGCCTGAAAGATGTTTGCTCTGCTTGTGCTGTTTCATTATACTTGAGAAACATTTCTGTCTGAAAGGGAGCTTTTCAGCATAAAGGAGGAAATTTTGTAGCTGTGAGAGTGTGGAGGGGTTGAGGCCAGCTAAGACTTTTTAACCATGCCTGAGGAGTGGTAGCCTTATCTAAGGCATTTACTTTCAGCATGGGATACAATGGTTAGAAAGTAGAGAAAGGGTCTTTGGAAAAGAGTTTTTTTACATGGTCTGTGGATAAGAACACACCAGGGAAGAGCAAAAAGGCTTATGAAGAGTCTAGGAAACATTTCTTATGAGGAATGGCCAAGGGAGCTGGGTTTGTTTAGTTCAGAGAAGAGAAGGCTTGTGGGCACCTCAGTGCTCTCTACAACTATCTGAAAGGAGGCTACAGTGGGGTGGGGGCTGGTCTCTTCTACTGTGCCTGCAGTGAGAGGACAAGAAGAAATGGCCTCAAGATAAGTCAGGGCAGATTCAGATTAGATATTAAAAATTTTTTTTTCACTGTTAGAATGGTCAGAATAGGTTGCCCAGGGAGGTGATGGAGTCACCATTCCTGGAGGTGTTCAAGTGGAATCTGGATCTGGTGCTGGGTGATGTGGTTTAGTGTTTACAGTGGCAGTGCTGGGTGGACAGTTGGAATGGATAATCTTGAAGGTCTCCTCCACCCTTGACAAGTTTATGACTCTATGGCAGATGAAACTGACCAGGCCTTGGTGCCTTGAGAGACACAAGAGTCCTAAATTTTGCATGAAGGCTGCTTTAGGAAGGAAAAGCAAGCAGCTGACCAAGCAGTGCCTCTCCAGCAGAAGACTGTAAAATTGTTAGTGCTGTAACTGTGTGCTAGGTGATGTCTTTTACCCTGTTTAACTATTTTGTCAAGAATTTTCTTTTGTTCCCTAAATTTAACATGTTATTTATTGATCTCTCTCTTTTATGTTTGCAAATAGAGAAAATTAGGTCACTGAACATGACAAAGTTCAATATTGTTTTCCCAGGGTTTTAGGTAAAACTTAAACAACACTTGGTCACTCTTAATTCCAAATCTGGCCCTTGCTGAAGGCAATTAAGACCTAGAAAAATAGTTACACTTGGGTAAAAGAGGTGACAGCTACCATCTCATGTATCCAAACCAAACCTCTACTCCCGTCCACAACCAGTGGTGTTGATCTTCAAGGTACACCTTTCACAACATTAACCAGAATAGATTTAAACATAAACTACTGAATATAAAACATGGCATGCAACACCTGTCAGGTGCAGAAACTAGAATAATTCTACAGTTTGGAAGTTGAGTGTCTGAACTGGCTGCCATAACAATTTTGGATACCATTTACAATGGTGTAGCCTGTTTCAGCTGTCACTGAAGTTGTGGAGTTTGAGCATGGTGTGACGTAAAACAGGATACACTGCTGTCTTTAGTGAAGCCAGTTTGACTTGATCTCATGGAATCAACAGCAAAATTTCCGTTGAGCGGGCTAATAGCTGAAATGTGGAAGTAAAAATAAAGGATCCACTTACAGATATATCACTGTGCAGCATTTAGTACTTTCCTCTTATATTTACTGATAGAGAAATAAAACCCCAACTGTCAGTATTATGAAATATTCCTTGAAGTGGTAGACTGGCACGCTTTAAGTACTCTGATATAAATAGACAATTAAAATGAACTGGTAGAAGGAAAATATCTATTAATTTGTTAATTATCAAATGCTGCATTTCAATAACATGTTACAAGAAGACAGATGATCATCATTGTGTTTTGTACAAGACAGTTAGAAAAAGTCTCAATAGAACTCATTAAAAAAAAAAAAAATAGGCTTTTAGTATTTCCTGAATGAATCCCAAACCTGATGGGTTAGAAATGGAATGTGTGTTGGATGATGATATTAATTTTGTACAGTGTTTAAGTCTTGTACTTCAGACATTTCATTTTGGTTCTGACTCTTTCATTAGTTCATATTTCTTGGTTTAAATATGAGTAAACAAGATGATTCCTGCATCCCTAGTGTCCTACAAATGCAGGCTTTGCAACTGAATCTGAAGTTCAGCCCCTTCATGAAACACTGGGTTACCTGCAGGGTGGTGGTTGAGGAGGAAGGAGTTTCTGTAAATGAAACTTGCTAGCCAGTGTTGCTTATTGTAACTTCCTTCCAATTACCAATCTTTATCTCTGGGCAGGAAACAAGTCAGAAGTTACCAGAATGGGCTTTCTAATTCAAATGTATCATCCAATATTGATATCACGTGCATACACAGTTTGGGAATAATTCCACCCCATCAATATTGTGGTACTGGCTTTCTGATCATATTGCTTACTTGGGTTGTGGGCAAGCCATTTAAGCACAATTTCTCTGAACTTTGTAGTACATAATTTGTTCCTGCATTGCGACATTACTTAGCTAAATGGAGTTAAAGATAGATTTAAAAAACATCTGCATGGGGAAAGTTGCCTTACTATTGCCTTGGCATCTCTATTTGCCCAGGAACTAAACTGAAAACATGAAGCAAAGAAGCAATGATGTCATTATACAGAAAACTAGAGAACACGTCAGTCTTTACTATTTAAATGGAAAAGCTTGTCTGTACGAAGACTTTCCTGATTAATTTCTGAAAATTCTTCCTCACATTCAAGCAGTTTACCAAAGCCTTTAAGTGCTAACAGCTGAAAACACTATTACAGAGAACTGTGGGATTCCTACTGATGACTTAATTCCGTATCCTAAGTTGATAAAACACGGTATTATGACGGAGTTTCTGAACAGCTGTCTTAGGCTATGCTTCATTGCGTACAAAGTCACCTGAGAATGCAGGAAAGGAAGTTCAGGAGTTTTGCCTTCTAAAATATCAGGTTTGAGATCATGGAATCCTGTTTATATTTGTGTGCAAGATGGAGAAAATATAAATTATATCATTTGGGAAACATGGAGCAATAGGAAATAATTTTTGCGTAAGGACCCCTCTCACAGAAGTGAGGTAGAATGTACTCCTGTAGCTGAAGGCACCAATAAAAAACATCAAGAACTGTTTTACTCTGAATTCCTCCTACAGCACCATCACAGTGTCTTCTGCTAGCAATTTCTCTCCAGAGAAACAGGTTCAGAATGTGTCACTTTTGCAGACTTCCACCCTCAGTAAAGAAGCTATTTTCAGCATCACATGAAAATCTTCCACTTGCAAGATCTTGGTAGATGAAATTAGCACATCTTTTAAGTTCCACAGTACACTGTCTGTTAGTCCACAGCAGCTCTGCTGTTTCACACCATTGGTCAGTGAAAGAGAAAAGCAAAAGGACAGCTGGTGAGAAAAAATGGGAGAGGTTTTTGAGAGGTTCGTGGCACTCCTCTATAGCAATTTTGCTGTGCTAGGGTCAGAGTAAGGGATGAGGGACCTAATCCTGAATTAAAGGACCACTCTTACACAGAGCTGGAGTTGAACAGCACTTGCAGTGCCCTTACTGTTTTCATGCCCTCGGCATATCCTCTGCTTATGCCACATGAAAAGATAATACAGACTTCGGTCCTTTCCATGTCCTTGTAAGAGAGAAGCTGGGCCTTGAGAGGAGCTGTGATGCTTCAATAAGTTTCCTTGGGCAAAAGGAGAAGTAAGGCAGGGAAAAGTGCTGAAGAGAGCATGAAGACTCATGTCCCACAATAACTGTGGGCTGAATGTTATCCTGAAAGGGAAATCAAAAGATAGAAATGTTTTTCCTCTCTTTGCCAAAAAGGAAACAAGAAGTTGCACATAGGAACATTGGTCCTGTCAGAACTGTGTCTGGAGTAATGAATATGTTACTGTACAGAATCAGAGAGTTTGGAAGGGACCTCTGAACATTGCCCAGTCCAACATTCTACTCAGAGCAGGGTCAACTAGGACATGTTAGGCTTTGAATATGTCCAAGGGCAGAGGCTACACAATCTCTCAGGGCAGCCTGTTTTAGCTTTTGACCATTCACAATAAAAAAACCCAATAAAACAAGCTTTTAACATTTAAATGCAATTTCATGTATTTGATTTTGTGCCCATTTCCTCCAGTCTTTTCATGGGATACTGCTGAAAGAGTGTCTGCCTTCTTTACTCTCCCCATCAGGTATTTATACACACTATTAAGGCCCCACTGAGTCTTCTGTTTCCCGGGCTGAGCAGTTCCAGCTCTCTCAATGTCTTCCTGTATGTCACATGCTCCAATCCATAAATAATCTTCATGTTCATCCATTAGTCTTGCTGTATGTCTGTCTAGTATGTATGTCCTTGTCCTCGTGGCTGCAGCACTTCCAATGTGGTTTCACCAGTGATGAGCAGAAAGGAAGGATCACCTATCTCCATCTGCCTGCAAGAGTCTTCCTAATGCAGCCCAGGTTGCTGTTGGCCATCTTTGCTTCAAGGACAGATTCAGGGGTTATAATCACTTTGTTGCCCACCAGTACTCCCTGGCCATCAGGCCTTTTCTGCCAAGCTGCTTTTCAACTGGTGCATCACCCTACTCTGCACTGGTGCATCGGGCTAACAGTGCTCTGGTGGAGGATTTTGCATTTCACTGAGATTCTGGGTATCCCATTTCTCCAGACAAGGTGTCAGTGAGTTCCTTGGTCTTTTCCATGATCCCATTCAGCAGCAGACCTGCATTTCCCCCATTTTTTTGCTGTAGGTACAGTTGTCGAAACCCTTCCTCTTTTCCTTTATATGCCTCACCAGATTCAACTCCAGATGGACTTTGGTTTTCCTAACCTCATCCTCAAATGACTTAATGTGTCTATATTCCTTACGGGAGATCTGAAACTAAATCCATCTCTTGCATGTTTCTTTTTTTATTTTTGAGGTTTGTCTGGAACTTCTGTTTCATCCATGCAGGCCTCCTGCTATCTTTCCTTGGCTTCCTATCTGTCAGGATGGATCATTCTTGAGCTTGGAAGAGGTAATCCTGGTAAAAATGCTCAAACAATCTTATGAAAATGTAGGGGATGGGGGAGGTGAGACAGGAGGAAAGCAGAAAGAATTCTACTGCCTACCACTAAGGCAATCTGTAGTCATGTTAAAGACCCAAGTTCATGTGGTTACTCCAGCAGCCATGCAATTTACCATGTGAAGATGACTACTCTAATAGAAGAGCAGTTGAGGAAGGCTTGTTCTGTAATACCAAATGAACTGGGCTTTTTGGACATGTTCTCTGGGTGTGAAAACACTCAGTAAGATTTTGCATCACATCAGACCACAAAGAGAATTTGGTATCAGTATAAATTTGGATCTCTAGCCTGGGGGGCTTGGTCCCCCAAAACCTTCAGATGAGCATAGAGTCATAGAATCGTTAAGGTTGGAAAAGACCTCTAAATTCATTGAGTACAACCTTTGACCAAACCCCATTATCTCAACTAGAATATAGCACTAAGTGCCACATGAAGTCATTTCTTGAACACTTCCCGGGAAGTGTTTGGCTTTTAACAGAGATGTCAGAGACTTGTTTTCCAAGTCCATCTGTAGTTCATGTGTGAGGAGGCACATCAGGCAGTACATGTGATTGTGCAGAGTTTCAGATGTGCAGGGGGATTCCTTCAGTTTTAGGGAAGAGGAAGATAAAGTTTTGAGAACACCTTCTCTTGGAATATGTTAACTGCCACAGGGCACTGAATTCTGATGAGATAAAGAGGCTGCAATAATATTCTTATTGATAATATACTCAATAACGGAACTTCTAGGTGGTTTTCTGACTTCTATTTTCCCCTGAAGCATAGCACTGAAATGCAAGAGCGCTGCTATAATCCCAGCATGTGGAGAGAAGACCACAGATGTGTTGGGACTCCAAGGTAATACGCTGCCAGGGGACTTGTCTCTTGAGTTACTTGGTGGAAGACAGTCAAGGAACTTGTAAGTAGCTCTGATGTTTGTGGTTAAGAGCAGGCAGATCAGAAGACTTTCTTATATAAAGACATTGGTACTCTAGTATGAGAGGAACATGATTTCATCCTACTTGCTTCTTTTTATACCCTAGAGGAGAATCAGGCTGTTACATCCCTTTGAAGGGTACCCTTCACCTGCTATCGCACTTCAGAGCTCCGGCAGATTTTCACAATCTGTTTGGCTTCAGGTGGCTGCACCAGCTGCCTCAGTCTGGAGGAGTCAGACTGTACTGTCCTTACCAATTAGGATGCCCAGGCACCTTCTCAGCCAGTGCCGTGTTTAGTCCACGCAGACCCCGTCCCTGCGTGTCTCACAGAGCAGCGCTATTTACCTTTTGCCCACAAGGTGGTAGCGCAGCATCAGCATTAATGTAAACATGGTGCTTGGCTGAGCTCCTGCCCTGTTACCTGACAGACTACTGGACAAATGCTGGCAATTTGCTTCCTTTTCATTAACTTTCTAATTACAGAACAGCATGATGTATTAGGCGGAAGGCATATACATCGGGAAAATACATATTTGTGGAAAGAAAGAAGAGATATAGATATCTATTCCATGCCCCAAGGGACTATGTGGAAAGAATGAGTGACAGGGACACAATCATGTAACCAGCTCTGAGATTTTGACTTGTTTCCAGAACCTGGGGGGTCAGATATTATCAGATGCTGCTCAAGCGGGATGAACCAGTCTGGGCTGCAGTGGTCCCTATCATCACACTCAAGTGACGCTCGGGCTGCAGAGTATGGCGTGGTAAAACTTGTCCTTTCCAGGCCCACCAGAATGCATATATAGCAGCTTGTAGGACAATATGTTGGCCATCTCTTTACTGAAATATTTGAACTCTCTTCTAAAACTAATTTTGGTTGCAGTTTTTCCCTTGGCACTACTAGTGCTGCTGGTTTCAGACAGTCTAAAACCTTCTCCCACTTTCCACAGTTCATTGCTAATCACCACACCTGGCAGCATGACTATGACAGATCAGAAAACTACTTTCACATTATTATTCTCTATCTAACATATACTGCTTTTATTCAACCAAATTTCAGAGGTCTAGTTCACAATGCACACTCATGAACGGTTGTGCTGCCACCATCAAGAAGGCATTGTGCTGTTAGCAGAGGGTTAGGAATGAGAAGAAACACAATAAAACAGAGTTAAGTCCATGGACCCATTTTATCATGGCCCTGCGTTTAATTTCCCACAGTAAATGAGCTCTCCTGAGAGAATTAGTGTCTGAATTTTCAGCCTGTTGTACCAAAAGAGAGAAAACATCCTTTAAAACATGTAATTCACCAGAATGTTATGGAGATAACTGCTGAGAAAGTTACTTAATAACAAAATACCTGTTAATTTTCATACCATTATTAGAATTAGAAACCTAATGAACACCTCCTGAGTATTCATACATGCTCAAATCCTTTTCATTGTATTAGGTGACAAAATATAAGTCACTTTTAACAGTTATTTTTAGTAGTCAGCTCAACAGAAAATCAGAGCATACATACAAACCCTTTAAGCTGACATCCTACCCCTAGTGAATTGTGCTCAAGCCTAGGATATGTAACTTAATCAGGTAGTGACTTTTGCTGGTGAGAAAGACATATGAAGAGAGCTTTGTCTCCTAATTATTGTGGTCTCGACCTTCATATCACATAATAGTTAGGCCTGATTAATTAGGGCACCCTCTAGACTGCCTAAAGTGAAATCTCTTTCATCAGGTTACCAAACAAAGTGGTTCTAGCCCCAAAGCCTGGCTGCTAGGCTTCTTACACAGGGCTGAAAGGACATAGTGTATTAGTGTCAAAGAGAACAAAAGAAGCTTTTCAACCTAGCTGGTACCAGAACCTAGTGCTGAAACAAAATTCCCTTGTTTGAGTTTATTTACCAGTAATTCTAGGTGGTCTCCCACCAAAGTGCTGGAAAGCCCTCCTTAGTGTCATAGTGACAGCCCATAATCCCTACAACCAAGACAAAGTGTTGCACAAACTACGCAGGCTCCTTGTTCCCAAGAGCATTACTGCATACCGTGGGTCTGACTACAATTCATCTATTACTGTAACTGTAGTAGGAGGCCTTTATTTATGTCAGAGCAGCCTTATAGTGTGCTGATAAAGTGTTATGAAGTATTCCGAGGAATAGACATAGCTGTCTCCAAGAAATGGAACTGCTGTTCCAGTCTAGTGAAACTGTCCAGTTGCATGAAAATACTTGTACTGATAAAAACAGTTCTGTCGGTATGCTCATGCCACTGTTGGAGATCTCACACTCTTGACAGACAGAGCCTGGCAGGAATTTGGAGGGTAGATGGGGCCTAGATCAAATGAACAATTTGGAGTTAGAATCGTATAGCAATGATCATTTCAAAATGCTTTTATTTACAGAAACCCTCCACTGAAATAAAGTCTCTTAACAGGAGGTCTTGATTACTTTTCCATTTCCAAACCACACATCATAATGGGGATGGAATGTGGTTACCATAAATTGTTGGTTTACAAATCATCACTGACTTGTTAGCAACGGCTAGGATGTTAGACTTAGAGCAACAGTTTGGATGTGATAAAATAGCAAGAGGCCATTTTTCATGGCATCGTTGGAATGAATATAAATGAATTCTTCCCAGAGATTCATTGTGGTGGTTGTGGTAAATAACAAACTGCATATTTCCTGCTGATGTTGAAATCAATGGAAGTTTTATTATTGGCATCAGGAGAAGCAGGATTTGACCTTAATAGAAAAGAGAAGAGGAAAAGAGAAAAAGATGAGGAAAAGAGAAGAATGAGAGTTCTAAAATGACTAGAGATACAGTTGCCTGGGTGGAGGCACTTCAAACAAGGAGTCTGGAGAGCAGAAAACTGAGGTCCCTTTTCATTTGGATTTTCTTCCAAATTTTCCTTTTATTCTCTGTTTGTGAACATTGAAATTGAGGAATAACCAATGCTGGTCACTGTCGAAAATGCAGATTTTCAAATTTTCCTTTTTCTTGTAAATGGTTCTGCCTCTCTAATGGCACTGAAGAGTTCCCTTATTGGGTTTTGAATGAAGCCTATAGAAATCAGCAAAGGCATTCTTTCAGGGAAGCCAGCACAAACTTAATTCCATCCTTATATTTGTGTCATAACATAGGTCATTCTGTTTAAAGTTGCTCAAGTAAAATTCACATCTGTTAATAGACAGAATTAGCAACCTTGCTTCTGTCATACAGGTAAATCTTTACAAGAGAAATTCTGCATTAGAAATAGAGAAAATAAGATCTAACCCAAAAGAAGTCACTGCACTTTCTTAACTGAATGACTAAGCTACTCAAATTTATGTATTTCTTCTCAAGTACTCTATAAAAATAGACTAAACCAAATAAAATAACAATGTATGCATTCTCACCACATGGAACAACACATCACAAGCTTACTTCCTTTATCACATGTATTCAAAGCACTCACCAAGGTCACAACTCCTAAATATAGTTGTTTAAATATTTAAAAGAGCAAAATCTGGTCCCCTAAAGTTAACAGCAAAACTCCCAGTGACTTCACAGAGACCAGAACAGATAATTAGCTGGCTGAATTTAATACCAGTGGTAGGTTGATTTGTATTTGCTGAACATTTAGTACTTGCCCGCTTAGATTTTAACAAAAAAATCCTTTAAGAATCCTTCCCAAAGTATAGACGTCCTTAAAAATGCCAATAGGGTTGCCACTAAATATACAAAGAGCAAATGCAAAGAATGACTCTTCTGCCCAAAAGAAGTATTTGTCCGTTTGATTGATGTGCTGTCCTTCAATACCCACAAATCACATCCTGAAATACATGTCCATATCCAAGGACTCTGATCCTTAAAGTTCACAAAGCTACCTGTCAAACAACAATGCAAAGCAGGATCAATTTAACCTTTGCTAACAAGAACTGAAATTGCAGTATACATTAAATGGACTCTAACACGTGGAGAAAGAGAAACCAAGTCCAAAATCACCCTTTTTTTTTTTTTTTTTTAAAGGTCAAGGGCTAATATAAATCATTATTTCCCATCTGACATTATTTTTTGTTACCTATGCAAAATTCTCCCTAGCTGCAAGACAGCCCTTTAAACAGCATATGTTATCCCATTCAGATGAGAAAGGTTTGTAAAAAAGTTGTGTCTAATAAATGTCATTTTTCCCTAACAGAGTCAGACACTGTTGAACTCTAACATGTAAGAGCAGATGATCCAACTGAGATTATCACAGGAAATCCAAGAGGAATTTAATCCAATCCTTTGAACTTTCAATAAGATTACTTAACTGTGAACTACACAAGGAACTATGTTGACTATTGTCATATTTGGCTAGAGACCCCTCATTTTACCAGAGCATTTTCTAGAATTTTCTTGAAACAGACAGCAAACACAGCTGAGACTGATTTTGAAGGAAATATTCTTCTTGAAAGAAATAGTTTGTTCTAGAAAATCCTAACTTGTCAAAAAATTCCCCCTCCCGAGACAAAAGGTAGTTAGTGCTCTCAAAAGATGCACTTAAATTTATTAGCTCTGTTTATCTTTTGCCTGGACAACTTATTCCAAATCTGATCACTGGAGTACACAAGGTCTCTGCTAAAGAGGTAGCCATAGCCCATTTCACTCAAGTAATAAATTTGTTTCTCATTCCTCCAGGGTGGAACCGGCGACTTGGGACAAAAAGTAGCAAAATAGGTGCATTTCACAACAAGATGACTTTTCCTCATCAGTGCACTGCTCTGCAGAGGATTTCAGAAAGAAGCATTTCAGTTTCTCTACTTTCCCCTGACAACAGGGGTGATCAAAAGAGAAGCATTCAAAGTGGTACCTTGCAGGTGTGTGGTCTCCGTTTTTTTGGAAATGGATTTGATTGCACTAGTTTGAACTAATTACTGTGACTTATTTAAACTCTGAATAAGTCTGGACTATGGTTTTACTAGGTGGTACAATTTCCCAGACTTATAGTGAATAAAGGTACTGCTATTAGAAGAATTTAAAAATGTCTCAACATTTCTCTACGTGGCAGACGGGATGGTTTTGCAATGTAAACTTATCTAACCTAAGCTGCCTTGCTTGCACACCGGTAGCTGACTCACTGTGCCAGCAGGGAGCTTAGTAAGGGCTAATTTGCCCATCTTGGGAGTGTTTTGCAGGCTCTGCTGAATTTCCTACTCCCATGACCAGACTCGCCCTGCTGGCACTCCTCTGCAGCTGGAGGCCAAGTCTGCCACCTCCACGTTTCAGTGGAATCACAGCTCACTCTTAAGATGTCCTAGTACATGCCATAGTAATACCAGTTAATAAACTACTTGCCTGACCTACATCAGTTTTGATTAAGAGCAGAACAACCTGAAAAATAGACTTGGGACTCCAGAAGTTACGGACCAGAATATTTAGAGGTTGTGCAGACCTTACATGGCAGACTAAGGTATCTTTAAAGGTACTAAAATTCAGGCATAACAAAGTCATTTTCTCTATCAAGCTGTTTAGGTCCAGTTTGCCCTAATTGTGCATTTTTCATGTTTATTTGCCAGTAACTGAACAATTCAAGTAATGACATTATTTCAGGATTACCCTTTTTCCCATGTGCAATTCCACATGCCCTTTTTCCTTGCACTTAACTCTAGATTAGAGAACTTTCACATTTCAGCGTTTTGGGGCTTAAGAGAAATGTGTAAGTGCTTCCTTAAAATCCACAGTTACTGCAGAGAGCTGCTCACAATCACCCAGTAGGCTGAGAGGATGGTTCATTGAGACCTCACGTTTAGGATGTTCCCAGAGAAACATTGGAGGTCTTCTTAGTCAGCACAACCCTAAGGATGCCCAAGAAGCTGACAGACTCTGTAGAAACTCCTGTGGAGATCAGAAGCTGCTTCAAACTGAGTGCTTCTTACATCCTGCTTGACGGACATAATAGCAAATGTTGAGGCATCCGGTAGCCTTTGGCTATGTGCTTCCAAATGAGGGTGCAGCACTGCACACTGGTTAGAGAGCACAAAGGCTCTTGGGTCTGTGGTTTGTAAACAATGCACAAGCCAGAATGTGGTATTTAGTAAACTGATGCGTCTCTAACCTTTGTAGACGTTGTTGTTACTGATATTTAAATTATAAACCCACCACCAGCACAACCGTCCAAACTGAGTCCAAAACACCTATCCTTGCCAGGGACAACAAAGTAACCCAAATTCGGAGTTTCTCGGTCAAGATAGTTTTGAGTCATGACATTTCTTTAAAATAAACATCAGGAAATTGTCCAAAAAAGTGAGATCAGCCCACTTTTTAAAATGTCTTTTTATCTCACAAAGATTTTGCCTAGTATCAGTCACATTTTCCTGGAAAAATTGTAGTCTGACATAGAAATTTGCCTGTACAATTTCAGGTGGATTAATTTCAGCTTGAAAAATTCAGGGTGGGGTTCAAAATCAGCTTCACATGGAAGATCTTGCATCAAAATAAATTATGGAAGAAAGAGCATCTCCATTTTGTATTCTCTCCCTGCCAGCTCACAATAACTGTGCCTCTGCTACCGAACATCTGAGCCAAAAAAACAGAAAGACAAAAGCCAAAGACAAACCAAAAGACAAGAAGCAGAGACAGCAAAGACAGAGAAAGAAAAAAAAAATCTACCTCACATACAAACCTTGCTCTGAAAGCTCAAAGGTAAGAACAACAGCCTTTGTAAAAGCCAGTTTCAAGGTTAGCAGATGGCAGCAGCAGTAGAGATGGCAAAGCACCTAACCTGACCTACTGTCAAGAAGAGCTAATGAAAAAAAGATGGGGAAAATGCGGGAAGCTTGTCACTTTAAAAGGAAAAAGTAATTTTTAACACTGACAGTATGCAAACCAATAAAATACTCAGATGTTGGAACAAGTCCATATCAAAGTAACTCAGCCTATAATTACATGAGAATGAAAAACTGTCAAAACACAATAATAAAGATACTGTGGGGTGTTTTGTCTTTTGTGGAGCAAGCCCACTTATACCACCAAATAAGGGAAAAAAAATGTTAAATAGGAGTTCAGCGTGGTGATTATAAAAAGGGAACCATAATGGATGGGAATGGGCAGAAGCTTGAAGGAGATCAGAAAAAGGGCTGAAATTAGCAGCAGTAATGAGAGAAAAAAGTGAGGCAGTTCTCTACCAGACACACACCTGAGAAAAGGCTGTAACAGACAGGCACGTTTCGAAGAAATCCCCGTATCTAAGTTTGCAGAGGAAGATGCTGTCTCCCATTAGTCCAATTAGTACCATCAGAAAAAAAATTAACAGGCCTTCAGAAATATAGACCAACACTCAGGTATGAAGTGGAAAAAGGATTTTAAAAGCTCCAAAGGTTGTTTAAACTTCCAACAACTTAAGCTGGAATAACAAGCATACCACCACTTCCCACAAAATTTATTTTGCCTGTATACTTAGCCCATCACAGCCATACCAATACTGTCACTAGGAATTCCCAGAACAAAGGGTCAGATTAAATTGATCCAGCTGCACTAAGCAAATGCACATCTATTTTCATCTGTTGATAAATCACTTCAGATATAGCCAGCAGCATACTTAGTCCTAATTGCTTGACGAGGAATGCTCCCAAATATGCTCATCGTGTACCTTCTTTTTCTCCTATTGAAGAGAATAGAAGTTTTAAGCTGTCACTTTGGTGGGAGCAGGACGAGGCCAGAAATGTGTGTTTGAAAATTCTTCCCTATTTCAAAGCAAAAAAATTCTCTTCCCTATAGGTGTATCCCATAATTTAAAAATCAGACAATAGAGTGCATGAATTAACTCCTTTTTTGTGTATATAGCATTGAATATTTCTCACATTTCTTTATCAGACTTTGGACTCTATATCAAATGCAAAGAAATGGAGAACAGGAAAGCAATGGCAAATGGGAAGGATCAAACCCTGGCTAGGTAAAACCTCCTATGTCTTCAGATTGCTCATTTATACTAAAGGGATGGCAACCTCCTGTCCCCTAGAAGCTAGTCCTTTTTCTTTTTGCAAACACCTTCTTTATTCCTGGAACATAAATAATAACACTGAACTTCCTGCATTTTATCCTAGATCTACTACTGCCATCAATGCGAGTTTTGAAAGTGCAAGGAAGAGGCACTGGGCTAGTGCTTTAGGCCATAAGAGTGAAGCCCAAGTCTATGCCTTTCTCTATGTCTGAAAAGTGCCCACAGTTTTATGGGTAACCTATGAAAACAATTGAAGTAATTGTGGTGGTCTTACATTGTTTAGATTGTTTTCTTTCTGCTCCCCAACCCCGTAACATGAGCAGAGCTATTACAATGATCTATTATAGCTGGGGCCAGACTCGCTATAGAAAATTCATACAAACTGAGCACTAAAATGCAGTCACAGCTCCAAACAGCTTAGGGATGAGATGAATTCTTTGTCTATCCTGTATCCTAAATGCATCCAAATTACTCTAGTATCCATGTATCTATGTGGACCACTTAACTCCCTCTTGAACTCTCCTTAGTGCTTTAAATTGCTTGTCAGCCACATGTGAAAATGTCTACCTCATCTAAAATTTACATTTCAGAGTTTTCTATCACTGATTTCTCTCAGCAGTAAGGTTTCTTCTGATCTCGGTGCCACCGGGATGGTGAGACTGAGCTGTTCCTGCCTTTTGCACAGAGTTGTGTTTGGAGCAGAAATGAGCCCTGGGTCAGAATTTCAGCAGTCCCTTATTTAGGGCATCAGCATGGGGGAGGGCTAGCTGAGATAACAAGGTAATATGATTGCTGCTGCTGGCAAGGGGACAGATGTCGACATTGCCTCTCCTTTTCACGGAAACATACCTGGCTTTATGAAGAATAGGTTAGCAAATATTTTAATACAAATAACAACCTCAGCAGAGCTGCCAAAGCAGGCTCCAAAGAGACTGACTTGTTTACAGTCTGGACCAGTGCCTTAAAACCTGACGTGCTTATTCAACAGAAAATTAACCCCAAAACGTGTATCATCATTACTGCAGGGAGAAGCTCCAGAAAGATAATATCCTAAATCCCTCCAGCTGAATGTAGGACATCGTCCACATTTTATCATATCAAGTGCCCTTGTAGTCATTCAGGATAAACAAGCAAATAAAGAAGTGAGGTATATCACATGTGATAGCTTGGGTCACTGGGACTGCATAGATGTTTGGATCTGGCCCAGCCTCCTGCCTTCACTTGAATTACTACTCAAATCTAACTTCTTGCATTGTTTTAAGAGACTAAATTGTTCTCTCTATGTACTTTGGTCATCCCAACTCAGATGTTATCTTTCTCTTTTCCACTCTAGTTTTTGGCTACAAAAAAATATTCATGGAGAAGAGTGTTGAGAAGAGCCTTTTTTCCCAGCTGCAAAGTGTGTGTGTCTGTGTCTACGGTACTGCTCTCCCCAAAACACCTTTGAAAAAAATTGTCATTTATGAGGTCATTTGTTTAGGAGGTTATTAATGATCCTCGTGAAAATGAATATTCTACAGATTTGACCTTGGAAGCAACATTAGTAATACCAAACTGATGTAGGTAAAAGGGGATAGAAGAAACTGTTTCTAAAGTTACTGTGAACTTGCAGTGACAGATGAAACCTTCATAGGGAATGGCCACTGATCCAGAAAAGTCACTCTGCAGAGGTGTCATAATCTTTAGCTATCAAATTTCTTGGAAGATGGAGAGAAAGACTGGTCCTGGAATTATTATGCAAAGGCCTGTAATACTTGATTTACCAATAAAGACTTCGGTCAGCTTTCATTGCATAAGTCAGTTGATTCTGAGCAACCCCATGGGTGGACAAGAGAGACTGCTGAGGAGGGACAGGTATGAGCCAGGGTTTCCTGTGTGAGCTGGTGCCAGAGCTCTGTGTGAGACCAGACATTGCCCTGCATTCCCCATGGAGGTCACTGGCAGGCACTAATGTGGCAGTTTCTAAGTTGAAAAACATGCCATTTAACAGCATGTCAAACTCTGCTTCTTTGGGAGAAACTTATCTCAGACTTCCACATGAAATGGAAACTAAAGTAACCGGATTTGGATTTCATGCAACATTTCATGGGTCACAAAACTTTTACTGAAACTAGAAAAAAAAAGAATTTTTCTATCCCAGACCATTGCCATTGGGATCTAAGCTGAAATAATTTATGAGATGTCAATGTTAAGAGACTGAATTCGTGATCTAGAGGAAAGGGTGAACACAGGGAGCTATTGCTTGCGGTGGCCAAAGGTGATGCTCATTTATGATGGCCACTCTTGCTGACCAGTGTGGATATACAGGACTAACTGCCCAGTTCAACTATTCTACCAGCAAATTTGTAGTTGGACACACAGGCTTCCTGGGCTGCAGCAATATGTCATTTCTTGTAGGGATGGAATAACAATCCCTGTCAAAGTGGTGGACTGCTGTTAAGAATGAAAAACTGAAGCAGCCTGCAGTTATCAGGTCGCAGGAAGTTTTGAGGATTAAGCACGTAATCCAGCTGGGGGTTGGTGGAAACTGAAAGCACATACCCATTTCCACTGAAAATACCTAACAGCACCTCCTCTACACTGAGAGTGTGTTAGAATGCAATGAAAATTGGAAGGTTTCTCACCATATCCTGTAAATTTTTTTAAAGGAATTGTAAGGCTCTTGTAGAATTCTATAACTGTTTAAAAACAAAAGCAGAAAAAAACAGCACTGCTTTCTCTTATGTCTGTATTGTTAGAGTACTATCTGCAGAAATTTTTTAGAGCCAACCCTACAAAATTCCTTACAACTGTGCCACAAGGGTGGTTCTCAAAGTGAAAAGGAGAAAAATGCTGGCAGTTTCCGTAACATCTTTTTCACTTATACAATCTGAGAATATATATATAAGAATTTTAATGGTATACAAGTCTCTGGTGGCAATAATCAAGCTGAAGAGCCTTCTCTACAAGCTCAGCCTTGTTTATGTGCATGTCCTCTTGTACACCCTCGTCCCAACTCTCTCTCTGCTCCTGAGAAAGCAAAGCAAAAAATGCATTCTCTTGAAAAACAGCAGACTGAACTAGAACGCAGAATTTGGATGACTGAAAAAAAAAAAAAAGTCCTATATATTTTACAAGGGCTACTTCAGGATCTGTTTTCTTGAAAGAAATATTTGCCTGCTAAAGAGTCTGGCCACTTTCAAGTGGCATACTAAATTGTTCCCTAACTAATCCTTACTCAGTTCTCTGCCTTTCCTATAAGTAGCCCAGTTTCCCTGATCTTTTCTATCAAACTCAGAAAGGGCCAGAGTCCCCTCCTGTCTCCCTCGCACCTTACATAATCTGGAACTCTGCACCTTGAAATGCCTGCCCTGTACCCTTCTTGCCATTTAGTGCATTGTCTGCTCTGGGCCTGTGCTATTTTTCCTCCTCACATGTCTGATAGAAAATGTTAAGTATCCTTGTGACCTTTAAACATCCTGCCCAGCTCTCCATCTCCTCTTTACGTGATCCAGACTCATCTCCACCTCCTGTTAGAAAATCCTGTGCATGCACCTGGCTTGATTACATCAGCATATATGCACCCAGCTGAGCTGACACATTTCAATGAGGCCACTGCAGAAGCAAACGGAAATGAATACCTCGCCTTCTGTCCATAAGCCAACAGTAGCTCTACCATGGTATCAGTTTGGTTTAAAATGAGAGTTATCTGTAAATCCTTCTCGCTGTTACCCAAATGTCATGATGTGGAGTTAGAAAAGAACAATACTGACAAGATTTTGATGGCGGGCACTAAAAACTGAAGCTATTTCAGTTCCTTGCAGTTGAAACATCATACCCTCTTGGTGTTAATTTTTTTCTCCTTTTCTATTATATAAAGTATCTACATATTCCAGAAGTAATATGTGAGTAAAGCAAGAATTGTACAAGAGATCCAAGACACATATTCCTCACTATAAGCTTCTACACAGTTTATCTTATATGCAGACAGCCCAGCGGTTTATATCTCAAGATTGCTGCTACAAATATGGCATTTTTCAGTGTTACTTTAGTGTACTTAGGTGGGTGATACCTTTCCCTTTAACCTGGACAACAAGCATGTAGGAAGCATCAGGAAGAGTCACAAGGGTCATATAAATGAGCAATCACAGCAATACATCTGATCTGTAATCCAGAGTTTGACGGTGCATACACAGTCCTTTTGCCTTCAAGGACAGATGGCTAATGGATTGGAGGGCTCTGTAAATAACTTCTGACTTCTGCTGAGCAGAATGGACCAGCAAACAGAAGCATGGGCTCATCACAGGCACCAGTTAGCTGAAGGAGAGCAGCAGTATCGGAAAACAAGTGTTGCTAGGAATGAAATGTCTGCTCCAGATTCTTGTTCAGTACTTGACACCAGAGTACCAGGAAAGTCTCTGTGGGAGAGTTTGGAAGACTTCAATTCATGTCTGGTGGAGCAAACACCAGTTGTAAAATCTCAGGAGATGAGGGCCACCCAGAGCGTGTCAGTTTATCAACTGGACAGCTGCGGTGTGTCTGCAAATGCCAAACCATAAGCATATTGGCAGGGAAAGCAGGAATTGTGGCCAGCACACAGAGAAGTGGCTCCTGAGTTTCTGAATTGCCTGCCTCTCAGAATACACTTACGGTCCAGGCCAGCCTGCCAGCTCCGGCAAGACTACTGTGCAGCAGCCCAGTGACATAAACACGCCTCACACCTGGCTTCACAGCTTTTGGGAAAGTCTGTATTAGAGAGGATGGCAGTTTGGGAATATTGTAGCACTCAGCTCAAGTCCCTGTCTTGTGTAGAGTAGTAAGATAATGGCAGTGTAACTGGAAAGACCATATAGTCTTACTGCTGTTCAGCTGGAGAAACAACCCTTTGGGAGCTACAAGCAGCTTAATACAGAGACCTTTCAGTGGCAGAGAAACCACTGAGGGACTTGATCAAACACTCTAGGATCACAGGACTGTGAGCATTAGCATTACACTTTTACACACCGCAGTGGTGCTATCACATAAGAGAGCCGTGTCTCAAGTGCAAAAGAGTCAGTTGTTGCTGATGGCTGAATTTTCTACCCACAGGATAAAAAAAAAAACCCTAAATTTGGAAATCAAAATAAATTACTCAGGAGAGGAAGGCAAAAAATTATGCCTCGAAGAACAACTTGGGCTACAGTGACAAGATAACCAATGTCAACAACAAATGCTCAAGGAAAGTGAACATGAAGTAGATTAAAAATTGAATGAAGTGTTATCCAAAATATATATGATATTTTATATCAGTCCTTGGTGTCCTTCAGATACTTTATAAGCTGTAATATTTATGATTACTGGTGTTTATAGCAGTAGCAGCATTGATGTATCAATAGGCTCTGAAGAGATAAGCTCTATTCCTAATGAATTCCTAATGGACTTCTAGTGAATCCTAATGGATTCCACCTAATCCATTCTGAAAACATTAACTAGGGCTTATTTTGTCAGGACTTTAAGCTCATAACACTGGATGCAGAGGCAGAGGATTATCCAGGCTTCTTAAAATCCTCTAACTGGTGAAGAGTTAGGCAAAGCATGGGAAATAGAAGCTGTTGTTGCCAATCCTCTGCTATCCTCAGGCCTGGCTTAGTGGGCTGTTAGATATACTGGCCTGAAGTTTCCTCTTGCTTTCCTATACCTTCGTTGGAAAAGAATACAAACCACCAGACCGGGATGCACTCTGGAAATACCTGCAGCTGTTCCGAGGGTAAGGGAGAGAGGAGGGTGCCTTTAGAGACTAACAAAAGTTCCACTCTGTCTCTCCACTGACTTTGCTTTCCTTGTGAAGAATCAGTGTCTCCAGAATCCTTGCAAGTAACAGGGACTCTTCTGCACTGCAAATATAGGAAAACAGTCTCGGGTCATTATATTAACCAGGAGTCAGGGACTGGTGATACCGTTTCAATAGACCTATGGATAAAATTTTGCAGCAATTACTCAAATTAACCAGACTCCAGCTTATGGTGACTATAATGACTCCGACACAGAGAACAACATAGTGTGATTTGAATTTGTTTCCCAGATATAAGATGAATCAACACATGGTCCACATCCAGCAGGTTGGACTAGATGACCATTAAAGGTCCCTTCCAATCCAAACAGTTACAGGATTCTATAATCTCTGCAGTTGTGTAAGTGTTCTGGAGCTACAAACTTGAGAGATGGGCATTGGGGCCCATTAGGAAGCAGATGGTGATTTGGGATAGCAGGGAACATCAAGGTGTATGCTAGAGAATGAGGAGACCCCTAACTGTTGCTCTGCTTTTCCATTCCTCCACATCTGTGATTTTCTGTGTGCATTCCTTAAGAACAGCACTGATGCCTGGCCCAGACAACTCCTTCAAGTTGGTTTGGGGGAAGGCAGGCGGGGATGAGCAGGCTCCAGCTGTGACCGTGTGCACAGTTGCCAAGTGGCACTGTTGAGGAAAATGTCAATAGCCTAAATAGTGTGGTCCTGTTACTCAGCTGGTGAATCCTTCAGGCTCTGAGAATCAAGAGGAAATGGGACCATCTGCCATAGGCTGACTCTACTCATCTTACTCCCTGGATCTTTTGTCATAATCACAGCAGAGGATGAAAAGGGGAAAATAAACAACCACAAAACTAATCTCACTTGTTTGACTCTTAACCTATAAATGCCACAACTATTAAAACAATCTTGTGGCTACTGAGGCCAGAGTGAGCAGTGAATTTTGCCTAAAAACATGTGAACAGAATGAACTTCTCCTTTGAAACTTTTACAGCAATGTCCAAGCATTGTCTTGCAACAAAATCCATTTTATTAGTTACAGTGCATAACTACAGATCCTATTAGGACAGCTCTAACTGGACAGAAGAGGAAGAGGGTTGGTGATTAGTCATTAATGAAATGCAGCCACAAAGAAGATGACAGCTATGACTCTAGCATGTCTTGCTAAAGAAAGGGAAGTATTAATGTCATTGCAAAAAGCTTTGGCAAGCCTCCACTGTGAATACAATACAATTCTGGCCACCCATGTGAGACAAAGATGTATTGAAAATGAAGCAGGTACAGAGAACGGCCACACAGCTGATCAGAACCTGCCTAGCAGAAGAGGACCCAAACCAGCAATCTGTCCAGCCTAGCAAATCAAAGGCTGCTGGATGTCTCAATGATTGTAAGTTCGGCAGAGATAAGGAAAATTATAAAACTAGATGCAGGGAAAACTCCCCTGAAAATCTAAAGACAATAACAACATCAGTGGTTGCAAACTGCCTAGGACTAAATTTAGGCCGGAAATTAAAAGGTTTCAAACTTCCAGAAGAATAAGTGGAGCTTTGGTGCCCCTATCCCTGCATTCCCTACTCTCTAAACCAAGGCTACAAACTGGTTATTGGACCGAATGAGGCCTCCAGCTTCCACAGCTCCCAGGAAATTACATTCTGTCAGTAGCAGCTGACCTGTGCACTAGGAGTGAGCAGGTTTTGCCCTATGTGCTAATTGGTAGTAAAGTCAAAGCGTTCACATTCCACATCATTCCCTAACAAGGCATTTAGATTTACAAAGCCTTTTTTTTTTTCCCCGCAGATATGGTAAAAAAGAAACCCCATAATTCTTCATGGCAAAGTCACTGTGTTTCCCCCTATAACAATGAAAAAGGCATAAGGAGAATCAGATTTTTAATAAAAACATATGATTTGTGAGAATCAATGGAGATAGGGTGGATGCTTTGAGACTATCCACCATCCAGTATAAAGTGGGTTTCCTTCTAATTGCTCCATACCAACTATTGAAAAATCAGTCATCCATTATGTACAGTGCTTTCATCTCTACCACACATTACAAAATGTAACACTGAAGATAAGAAACCATCAACAGCAGCTCCACTGCTTTCAATAAATCTGCTTTCTACTCCTCTGAGAACCAACACCAACATCTGGATTAATCTTCAGTTATTTGCAGTAGCAAATCCTTATCTTTAGTCTGAATTCTGGAATAAACTCTTATAAACAGAGCCTAGTGTTAGAATATTGAAATGCGTTTTATTTATCTGCATGGGAACATGTTATTTTACCCATAAACAAGGGAACTGTCACTTTTACATATTTCTCCAGAACAGTCATAAGTCTCTCATAAGTGAATGTCTGAGTCTTGCTCTCTCATTGAACTTTATCTTGCCTTTATAGAAATGTCTACAGTTCTTTTTTCTCTTTTTTTTTTTTCTTTTCTTAGGTTTAGTTGTTTGCTAGTTGTTTGCTTGTAGTTTTATCTACTGTCTGTCTTACAGTTGTCTGTGACTTGTTGGGTAATCCTATGTTACAAGCTAAGACACTGTATCTACAAACATAGGTATATACCAGGAGTTACACTGGAAATACTATACACTCACCAACCTGATCCCAGGCCCAGTGAAGGCAGAAGCAGCTTCTACCAACTTAATTTATTTTTAATTAGGCCTTCTAAAAAAGATTTGCCTTTTTCCCCTCCCTCATCGATAGAGCCAAAATGTAATGGAAAACTCAAGAAAGTTGTTAGAATGTGTTCCATAATTCCGGTGAAATGTTTGTGTCTGTAACTTAGTGCTTTAGAAAAGAAAAAAAGAAAGGAAAAAACCAAAGAGGAATTTCACTACAGTCTATTGGGTCTTGATAAAGCTAATCTTGGAATCCAAGAATTTCACTCATTATGCTGTGATACTATTAAAAAAAACTAGCAGAAACTAGCAGAAAGGTAAATTATTACATAGTGCCATTTGTTATATACTGCACCAATAACAAAAGCCTGGGAAGCCAGCCAGTTACACAGGAAGGTTCTCCTCTAATCTGTATATTCAATACATCTTCTCCCCTGAAATCTCCAAAATTTCTATAGGGAGGTTACATTTTCACTTTCTCTTCTCTGTCCATAATCAAATGTTCTAGTGCCAGACATCATTGTTGGCCATGAAAGGATCGTAAGAGCATTCGTATGTTCATAAAATGAATGGATAATATTGCTATGAGACCAAAAGCTGAAGAAGAAAAAACCTCTACTGACAGCAGCAGAGAAATCAAATTCTCAATAGCCAGTATCACTGTAAACCCTATTTTACCATGGTTTTTAAAAAGAGCTGTATCACAAGCCACTAGTCGTTGCCAGAGACAATCCCCCTCGTTATCCAAACCAAAGCCTGTGGGGAAAGGTTGTATAGACTCTGCTGGCTTACTGAGGTAAGTGCCTTGTTATCCATTCTGACATAAAGGAAGTGGGAGTGATCCCCCAGAGAAGGGCTCCAGAAGACAGGCGGAAAAATCTGGCGGAAGGAACCCTACAACCAGACAAGCCTGGGGAATTGGCAAAATATATGTGAAATTATTGCTAATGCATGGATAAATAACAAAAGCCCTGAGCAGATGGACTCTCGGGATCCAGCTTCAGATCCAATAGGAGTACCATTCTCCATCCTCTAATCCCATGCCACCCATCCCAGGCACTTTGAGGGCCAGTAGGGTTCTCTTCCGATGTGCTTGAAGCACATCCAGCCATTGTCGCTTTCAATACCTCTTTGTAATGTCTGCAGCCTTAAAATCGCCCTGTAGGAAGCAGCTGCTGTATGAAAAGGGAATGAGCTTCCACTGGAAAAAAAAAAAAGTTCTGTTATTGAAAATAGTCATTACTTCACCACTCAGCATGCTAAAACATTAAATACAGGAAATTGCCTCTCTCAAATCTAGTATTGCTAGACATATCAAAAAATATACAGTCATTGCATGATTCCATCTTTTCTACTCTCAGTTTAAAAATCAACTTGGACCCCCTGCGGAGGAAGCAAGCAATTCTATTTCCTTATTTTCAGAATAGCTGTGAGTACATCCAACGACATGGACATTAGCAGCAAGACTGGCGTTACTGTAGTCTGTGATTAAAAAAAAATTATGAAAGTCTGAAAAGCTTCATTAAAGGAGTGGCTCATTCCAATGGTGACAATCGTGCCACCTATGGAAGACCAGAGCCCAAGACAACTTTCATGTCCGTCTGTGTGGGTCATCAGAAAAAAATGGGTGCAGTAGAAAACCTAGCAGATCTGGATCGACTCACAGGAGTATTGTTCTTACAGTACTACCAGCACCTGATCCTGATTCAGAGATGTTGCCAGTCATGCTCTTTAAGGAATACTTAGCTCAAAATGATTATTATAAACTACCACAAAGCTCAATCCAAAAAACTGAGAAAAAAAAAAAAAGTCAAAAAGAATTTACTCAGGCACTAAAACCTGAGTAATACTTAGTTTTCTTTTTATCCTTTTCTTTTGGCCGTGCACTTATGTCTTTTCCCTGGACCGGTACTATGGTATCTCAAAGCCAAAGACCAGATAAATGCATGCACACGCATCTATAAGGGTCACTGGATGTTGAGGAGGAAAAGAACAATCTATCAGATCAAGTCTTCAAATCAGAACTAGATTTCCTTCTAAAAGATACCACAGCAATCTAAAAGAAGAAATATGTAAAAAAAAAGCAATTCCTGGGGAATAATTTATGGCTGGAGTTATACAGGGAGGGTTTGAACTGAAGGAAGAAAGTTACGTATTCAATATAGGTCAGTAAAAGAGGGATCCAAAATCATTTGCCTCTCAAACAGAAAATATCCCACCCCTGCAGGACTTGGGGTACATGGTAAACCTTGCATTCAGCTGGAGCCAAGAGCCAGTACCACTGAGTTGGGATATATGGCCTCTGGCCTGAGACAGCCGCTCCCAACCCTGAGATTCCTCTGATGTGTCAGCCCAGGGTGCCAGGCAGCCAAACTGCTCCTTGCCGTACAGGATTCAGCAGCTCTTCTTTTGGGCTCAGGGGTTTTGAAGTGATTTTGCCATAAAGGAAAGCAAAATGTTGCCTCTTGGCTAACTGGGCTAACACATAAGTGTGCTAAGAAACACAAGAGCGTGCTCAGAGCAGCTCTGTCTAACCCAGTAGCCTGTCTCTGACAATAAATGCCCAGGTAGCCCTTTCAGCCCAAGGGGCAGCACACAATAGCAAACTCCAAGGTGGACACCGAGGTCCTTTTGAGCTGAACTTTTGGCCAAAGATATTCCAATCAGTGTTGCTCCTCCGAAAATACAGAACATCACGTATGGGACAGGCAGCATCTCTGAGCCAGCATGTGTCAGTTCCTATGTATAGAAAGTCTTAATGGGAACAGTCATTGAATTTCTGGGGTACTGCAAAAAGTGTTATTTCCACAAATAATGCTAATACACTTGCCTTAAAAATAAAAAAAGCAAACCACAAACTTCCATATTCCCTCGAAATACTTGCTGTAGGAAATCAGATTAAATGAACAGCAGTTGTTCTTTCTGTTCTTCTGGCATTAAAATTTGTGAATTTCTATTATTTGTTAGTCTTTTCAACATAAAATGTGTAGAGGGGCTCAAACCTCAGAAACCTCAGGAATATTTTTTTATCTAGAGTGAAAAAATGGTTTCCTCTTCTTTACATATAACACAGTAACTTGTCTTTTTTGCATCTGATCTCTATCGCTTTTAAGTCAAGGGCCAAGTCTGTAATAGGAAAAATAGAAATCACTTTAATCTATACTGGAAGAATAGATATTTGTTCTTGTAGACAGGCTGGCAGGAACTCAGAAGAGCAATATATGAGACAAATCTCAGAAAAAAGGTTATTTTTTCTCATTCAACTTCAGTACAAATTTCCTGATGAAGCTGGAGTTTTGGAATGTTTGACCAGATCTCTATGAACCTTGTTAGCAAGGTTGAAATTCTCATGAATTACTGTTGTACTCATTATTGGAAGTTCTTAGAGACAGTAAGTCACCTACTGGCTGACCTTCTGAAGTAGTAGATTTATATCACCCCAGACTCAAAAAATACCAATATCAGCATTTTAAACACAGGCGATTATTATATAAAGTTTGTAAGTTAAATCAAAGGATTTAATGTATCCAGTCTTGGAGACCAATAATAATGTAATCACACCTGCTCAAAATAACCAATTATTGATTACATTTTGCTAGCTGGGTGTTGTTTTAATAGATTTATACCAGATTAAAGGTGACAGCAATCCCAGATGGTATAATACTATTTCAATCACATTTTAAAAGACAGTTCACTATTGAGTGCAGGCAGATGGCCAAAAAGAGCATTTGAGTAGGGACTGGAAGCATCAGTGGCTAGTTCTTTTTTATGTCAAGAAAATGACAATACAGGAAAAATGAAGAATGCCTGGGATAAAATCTCAGCCATACTAAGGTTAAGTGACACCAGAACTTCAACCCTGAAGAAGTGTTTTCAGTAAAATCTCTCCCAAGGTTTTGTAAAAATTGAAGCCGTGTGGTTGTGACAGTTACGTACATTTTAGTAGGCAAGAAGTCTGCATAAATGTTTGAGGTTTTGGGCCAGATTCATTTGAAATTAAGTAACACAAAATTGGAACAATTAGTCCCTTTTCTTCCAGATCCCAAAAGTTCAGGCAGTTGGAGAAGATCAGATCTGACCCTTGTTTCCACCTTCGTATTGCAAGTTCTAAATGTACCAAAGAAAACAGCCCTGTGCTTCGTTATGGCATCTTAACAGATCCTTTCAATAACTAATTACAAACATTTCCTAGTAATTTTCCTTTCCACTTCTTTTCCTCAAAATGCCTGATGTAACTTTGTCTTTAGCTTACCCATACTAAAATAAACATGATTCCTCTTCCTTGCTGTCGTTTTTTAAAATTCCACAGCTTTAATCTCATACAGTTCTCTGGCTTTCAAGCTATCAGGTGAACTTCTCTAGATGTGTACAGCTACAGCTCCAGTGTATTTTGCTCTTCATTTGTGTTGGACATGAAATTTTAGTTTGGTGTTATGCATTATGGAGAATCTGGAAGGGAAGGTTGTTCTCTTCGCACTTGGCCCCGAGGGTTGGCAGCAATGCTGCAAAATGACTTTATCCCCAAACCAGATGTTCAAGTTGTTTTAATAATATCTTATGTTTCCTTCACAAAATAAAACAAAAACTCACTGTATCAGAATGTTCCAGTGCTACAGCAGCGGGATTTTTGCTGTCTGCATTTTGCCCACCAGATGGTAGCACTGAAATGAAAACAGAAGGTTTTTTTTTTTATCAAAGCATGAGCATAATCTCTCATAGGTTGGACAAAATTCCTCCTTTGTAGCAGTAGGATCTAATTGCAGGTAATTCCCTAGGGTATCTGTATCCTGCAGCTACTCTATTATCTGATACAATACAAATGTAAGTAAAATGATGTAAGTTGGGCTCTCTTCTTTCACGGCTCAGGTGTTATCTAGTTCAAATGCAATTTGTACCCTCCTTATTTTCCCCCCTCCATCTTAATTTTGCTTCCCATCATTATAAAAGAGACTAGCAGAATAAATGATATTCACACAATGGGACTGCTACTGCTAAATTTAGCTGACTTTAAATTCAATAAAACCGAAACCAGTGTTGATTTTTTATGAAAATCTTATTCTTCATTCAGAGGAGGTTGAAGGCAACCAGAAGACTAGTAAAAACACACACAGAGTAACTAATGGGTTGCCTTATTTAGAAGTTACTTTTAATCTCTGTGTTATCTGCTTTTGTGTTTTATTCCTGGGCAGAGGATACTGTCCTGATTTGCATTCGTGATGAGAATATTGCTCAAATGCTATGAAGAATAGATTTTCTTGGCTCATTATGGATAACAGGCAGCACAGGAAACAGAGGCAACAGAACTTCTACCTGGAATCCTCCAAGTATGTCCATTCATACAAGTTTTCACTTAGGAAAGAGCTTCTAACCACATTTAGTGAACTCAAATTCTTACTTTCTTTTTTTTTTTTTTTGAGCACTTCATACAAGTGTCATCATTAGGAGATTTTCCCAAGAATACGAATACAGACTTTATAGAAATCATTTTTTGCTTGACTTAATTCCAAGTTAGTGACTGTCTAGTTTGGACTTAAGCACAGTATTCACATTCTATGAAGAAAAAAGTGCAAATATTTTTACTGAGATTTGAACCAGGACCTTTTTCTCTTAAGAGGTTTGTTCTTTCCAGGGCTCTTGCTGTGCTTAAGTGGCCAATATATCATTGTTTGCAGATCCTTATCTAACACCGTTAAGTTTCAATAAACATATTTTTAGTCTGCAGGAAGGATTAGTGTCTCACATTTCAGCAAGAAAATAAGGGTCTCACATACTACTGAAGCTGACAACTGTCAACTGCTGCAAGAATAAGACTTCTGGAGCTCTAGCTCTACCAAAATAACTGATCTGCTGCATTTCTATAGCCTTTGCTTTCTACAGGCACAGGCTGATGGCCTGTCATTAAGGAGAACTCTCTGATTATATTTAGTTTAGCTCTTAGCATTTTACCTCCTTTGCTGAGGTGGACCTGTCTGAAACTAAAATTCTTGAGAATACAACACCAATGAGCAGTGGAAGTCATGAGTTTTCTGTCAGGATCAACACAAGTCCCTGAGTTTTAAATGTAAATGCCAAAAAAAAAAAAAAAAAAAAAGGCTTTGCAAATGGTTTGGTAGCAATGACTACAAATGCCTGGTAAGTATCTTGGTACTATACCATTTGAGGTAGCTACTGGATTCATGCCAAGCTTTGAAAGTGAAATGAACCTAGAGTAGAGCAGGTTTAAAATATTTTGAATCTGTGCCATCAATCTGGAACTTGAGCAGTATTACTCAATTTTCCATACTTTCTTTCTGAACCTGGCTGCACAGTAAGAAAATCTGAAGTGGTTTTCTATAAACTTGGGTGGCTTCATGCTTTTTTATATAGAAACCATCTGAAGTGTTGTTTTCACTAGGTTTTGACCCCAAACCAGGCAAAAGTTGGTCATTTCAGCTGAATTTCCTTTTGGGGTTTTGGATTCCTTCCAACCTTAAGCTCTCATTCAGGCTGCAGAAGGTTCATATGTGCCTACTTTGTGAACCTGCTGAGTTTACTCAACCCGCACAGTCAGAACTCAAAGGTTCTACCAAGAGGTGACGGGGAAGGATGTACAAAGGACAAACAGACCAAGCTCGTAGTTCCTCAATGTGCACAATTTTCATTAATTTTGTTGAGAGACCCATGCATGGATCAGATCTAACCAACCCACCCCTTTGTCAGGAAGGGCGATGTCATGGGACAAGGACTCAAAGTTCAGTTCCTGTCTCTGATGCAGATTTCCCCTACAGTTTTGGACAAGTCAGACAGGGAAAAAATCCAGGTCACATGGAAATGAATGACAAAATTATCATTGACATGAGGGCAGGAATTCATCTTAATCTGCTTGTATTGTAGCTCTTGATCTTCCACCTGAAGCCCTTTACTTCATTCTTTTATTGTCATAGCCATTTGGACTATAAGCTTTCTGAATCAATATGAGTCTCTGCACAGGACCTAGAATTGGCAAAAGCTGATCTCAGGTGGGACCCCTTCATGTTCCTGTCATGCAGATGACAGGCAGTAATAAATGAGAAGCACATGCACTTGACCTGCCTGGAAACAGATGGAGAGTGTAAGTCCAGAGGATTTCACCTGACAAGATCACAGCACTGTGCTCCATTGTTAAACTCTCCAATGTCCTGCTAACACGTAGAATCTTCCTGTGAACTCTTCTTGCTAACAGAAAAGCAACACTTCTGGCACAACAGAAGGCTGTATTCATTGCCACAGTATTCACATTAAAAGGTGGGTTTACTCAATAATTTCTTTTAGTTGACTGGTTGGATCTAGGTACAAAGACAAATTACATAAGCGAGTAGAATGAAATAATTTCTAAATATATTATGATTTTATAAAGCATTTTTCATCTTCAACATGTTTTGGATTGTAATTAATGCTAACAGGAGGTGAAGAAAGACCTGAAAGCTGTGTACTTCCAGGTCTAGTTATACCTAACTTCCAAGTATCTCCATCAGATCATCTGCCAATTTGCAGGTTTAGCATTTGCACAATTCCCACTAGATTCCTGTTGCTTCTAGACTGTGTGTTCTACCTACAGCAACATCATTCACTACATGTACTTTCCTGAGTATAGCCATTACAGAAGATGCTAAACAGGTAACATGGTCCACTCCCATGTATAATATTCTCTTCTAGTGGCTATAAGTATGGGCACAGACAAGACCCCTCATGTTATTACCTGTACAAATGCTGATAACTTTTCATCATGGTAGGCAACAGTTTCAGCATATCCCTATCGAGCTGTATCTTCAGTTTAGTTTCTCTCCTCACTCTATATTTATACATGCATTTCTAATTTCAAAGTCTCCCATGCTTCCATTGCCTGGAGGTGGTACTTCTGTTCTTGGTATCTCTTGCCTCTTCCCTTTCAGATGCTTCTTCCAGCAGCTTTCTAACTTTTTACCTTTTCCTACCTAAAGAAAGGTGACATTGCTGAGGAGTAACTGCATCCTCTCTTTTAAAGAGAGGAAACAATGCACTCGTTGGCTGCATCCATTCTAGTTAACTAAATGTGCTAAGGAATGTTCTCTGGCCCACAGCAACATCTGGCACCGAACAGGCTGCCTCAATCCCATTCACTTCCCTTACCTGCCAAAATGGGGTGAGTGCATCCAAACTGCCTACTGGGAGCTGCCCTTGGCATGCACTAATTCCCAAGCCATATTTGGGAATCATCTAGGACAGTCTGTCTGACCTGGGTCAGAGTGTTGCCAGCATCCATGCTAACAGTTTAATAGCAAAAAGTGGTCTTCAGCTCTCAGGAACATTCCCTGGCATTGCTTAATTTGCTAGAGTCAGTCTAGGCTTGATTCCTGTGCTGTTAGCTAAGCACACATGGTTGACAGCATGAACAGTCTTATTCTAGTTTCTGCATACCAAATCCTCCCGCAATAAGTACAGCTATCAAACCAGCAAAACTAGAGGTTTAACAGTGTTGATAGAGAAAGAAAGATCACACTGTCCACAGTGAGATATAAAAATACAACAGAGAAAAAACAAAGGGGATCCTCCCTTTCAAAAAAATTGTTTCTTTGCATGCCTACATCAGCTTGCCTTTTACCCCAAAATACTTCTCCTCACAGTTCTTTGTTATATTTCACTCACTCCTTTCACATCTCACTGTGTTTTCTGCATCCCCTGCCACTTCTCTGTGATCTTTTTTCTTCCCTTCACACCTACTCAAAGCTATTATTTCTGAATCAAATTTGACACTCATTTCTCAAATCATTACTTTTCTTTCCTATGTTATGTTTCTCTACTTTAAATTTTCTTCCCCTACATATTTTTCCTCCTTCCTCAAAATTACAAAAAGCTCTTCCGTTTGATTCACTTAATCCTTTGAATTGTTTCCTTTCTTTAGCCTTTAGTCTTGATCATATATTGCCTAAAATCTGGAATAATTCTTGGACATCTTCCTAGTCTCACAGTTACTTTCTGCCTTCTTTTGATATTCATTTCCTGCACCTATCCTTTAAAATTCAGGGTATGGTAAAAATCCTTCCTGTTTGTACCCTAACCCTAACCCCATTCCATTGCTTCTTGTCTCTGGGCCCCTTGACTCTTCTCATAGGCTTTCCACTATCCATTCTCAAATGAAAACAACAGTAAGGGTGAACACCTAAATTAGTCACAGCTCAGGGAACTGAAATAGAGTACTTACAACAATGCCAGTGGGTTTCACCGTGGTGGAACCACGGCATTAGTTCTTGCCAGCTGGCAGGTTGCTTGGTAAACCTTGAAATTTGTAATGAGACTTCAGGGAGAGCCTGACACCTATATTCATGTAAGAAGCTCCAGCAGCTATTTGGTGTCCTTCTTAGGGGGTCTGCTTCAGATGTTCCATTAGAATTCGTGTTTCATTCACATTCAATCCATGGATGAAGCCAGTTGATTGTATTTCCAGAGTCCCTGACTCCTCTGACTGACATTCTACATTAACCAAGGTCTAGAGTCTTCCTTGTAAAGGCCCACTTCCTTAAGGCAACCAGCAAAGTATATGATCTTAGGCCCTGATAAGTAAATTATTTAACTCCACCCTGAAAATCCTCAGCTTGCACACAGTCCCCAAATTCCCAAGTTCCTTGGAAACTTTCTTTGGCAAAATTTTTAATCACAAGCAGAGAACAAGTTTCTGTCTAAAGACATCTCTGTTCAACAGTAAGAGCAGCCGTATAGAGAGACCGGAGGTGCCTCAGGCAGGAGTTCAGCAGCAGCAAAGTTCAGCACAGACAAAATGCCTAAGCATCTGTCCAGATCCTGGGGTTTGTTTTGCAGCCACAAAGCCTGGTGTTAAAGCCAGGTGCTTCTGAAGGAGCCCAGGCAAGCCTATACTGAAATTCAACCATTACTGTCAATGCATTGGTGTGCGGGAAATATATAACATGCCTATAGCTCTCCAGGTCTTTGCTGGCCAATGGCAAGATTATTAGTCAAGTTTCAAGTGGTAGTCAACAACATCTGCCAGCCTTGGGAAGCTTACAAGCAAAACAGAGGTCCACAAGCAATCCCAGAAGTCCCACACTTATTGGGTACAGTTATTAAGCTCAAGCAGGAATAACTGGTGGTGTTCTATGGCCTGAAATCTACCAGAAAACTGGATAATCTGATGATCTGGAAAAAACATTTTCACAGAAGATAATGATATTGCTATTTCATATGTGGCTTGAACTATGAAGTTTTTTTGTCAAATTTTAAATTAAATTTCCATTTTTGAACCCATTTTTGTTCTTTGGACAACATTAATTTTATTCAGCAGAAAATCCAATCTGCAAATTTTCAAAGCTTTCTCTATTTGTAACCCTGAAACCTTTTCAAAGTAAATATATATACATATTATATAAATAATTATACATATTTTTATATATTATATATATAAAATTTGAGGGTTCTGTTAATCCTCAGCTTTTTCAAAGTTGAGAATGTTTTGGAAGGTCACAAATAAAACAAACAAAGAAACAAAGAAAACCCCCCACAAAACAAAGAAAAAAAACAGTAAAGGAAATTATGAGAGTGAATAGTCTCTAGACATTAGTCTTTACATTGCATTCAGTGGCACAAGAAAGTAGGGTGCAGGGAGGAAGAAGAAATAAAAAACAAAGAAGATGAATAGAAGACCAAAATGTTTGTTTCCACTTTAAAAAATGGAAATTTAGAAGAAACTGAAAGCTTTTCCTGAAAGTTCTGGTTTTGGAAAAAAGCCATTTTATATTGAAACTTTTTACTCCAAGTATTTTTTCAGCCAGCTCTAGATTAAGCTGTTTGAATTGAACTTTTTCTTCATTAGCTGTTTAGCAGTTTCAGGGCAAATCAACAAGACACAGACAAGTCTTAATAAACCCCCCAAATATTCTTTTGTGGCCCAAACAGATTAACATTTTTTTCTTTGTAGGATTTTACCCCTCCTCTCAGTTTGAAGAGCACTTCACAGATTCCATTTGATCTCTCGTGGTCTTTGGGTTCTCTGAAAAATTTTCTTTGAAACTATGTGATAGAAAATTGGGGATTTGGCAAGGGAAAAAAACAATCCCAAAAACTTTTTGCAAGGATGTTTGCTTTCTGTAGGGGATTTTTTAGTGTTTTATGAAAAAAAAAAAATTATTAAAAAATGCATCCAGTTTTCTGGCTGAAATCTTTAAAGGAAAAGTATTTCCAACAGAACTACCTAAATAATTGCAATGGCAAGTTCTTCATAACTTTGATAAGTTAATGGCTGTGTATAGACAATGACAATTTTTGTTATAAGTAATGCTCTCTTATTTTTTATAAGTAACACAGTCCTGCAGAGAGCCACTGAACATAATCCTTTTCAGCTTAACTGGGGGAGAGTTCACAGTCAATGCTGCTCCTCCAGCCAGACATGCACAGCAGCAGCTACTGGCTTAGCACAGAGGGTAGTTCCTTTGCAAAAGAAACTCCTTCTCTTCCTCGCAGTGATGTGAACGTGCAATGGCGGTGTGAGCAATGCAGGGAGATCACAACTGCCTCCGAGGGAGCCACTTTTGGAGTCATGCAGGTTATACAACCCATGGACTGCGTACACTGGGCATTAATTTTTGGCAGTCTTCCATTGCATTCACTTTGTCTTGCACTTGTTCTCTGCTTGTCATTAAAAATTTTGCCAAAGAAAGTTTCCAAGGAATTTGGGATTCTGG
Source organism: Grallaria varia (assembly GCA_013396735.1). Taxonomy (NCBI): domain Eukaryota; kingdom Metazoa; phylum Chordata; class Aves; order Passeriformes; family Formicariidae; genus Grallaria; species Grallaria varia. The sequence goes on from VWZG01007502.1 coordinate 115,875, forward strand.
GGACTGTGTGCAAGCTGAGGAATTTCAGGGTGGAGTTAAATAATTTGCTTATCGGGGCCTAAGATCATATACTCTGCTGGTTGTTCTTAAAGAAGTGGGTCTCTACAAAGATGGAGGGAGCTGGGGGGTAAACCTATATCTTCCTTTCCTCACTTTCTTCCCCTTCACTCCCAACACACAGTTATTTTGTGTTTATTTACTTTTGTCATACTAGGACATTTTTGCCCGGAGTTGGATACGGCTGTAATACCAGTGGGGGTGGATGAAACACAGTGGCTTAGTCCTTCTTACTGGTAACTTCAGACCAACCACAGTCAGGATGGTACTTGTGAATAGAGAAAGCATCAGTCTTGTCCCTAAGGTAAAAAGTTATTAACTCCTGCCTCTTTTACAGGTACAGAAAAGATTAATGAAAAGTTTGTGTACCTTTCTTATCCTATTTTCTCACAGCAAACACCAGATTCTTATGATTTCTTCCCACTTGCTTACAGGTCTTTTGGGACTGTAACAGATTGGTGACATTCTCCAGTACCCAACACACAAAGGTCTTTATGCCTGTGAGAGAGACCTTCCCTTAAACTGGGTATTACCCTTTTTATCACGGGCATGGGGTTGCTGAGTCCCATCTTGCTGATTTCTTTGCTTGTGGCTAGAAACTTTTTCTGGCTCACTATCCAGCCAGCCAGCACTTATTCTCTCAACAGTAATAATCACATCCAAATTAGATTTGCTGCTAAACAACGTCCTATTTCTTTCAGAAACAGGAAAAATGAAAACATGTATAGGAAAGCCTTTATTCTTATTCACAGAAACAGGATGTAGGGTTACAATGGGTCATGAAAGCATATGGTGCAAGAGGTGAATATTTGTTGAGAACCTCTGCTGTTGAGATCACTCTAGAAACTGCATTTTCTCCATATGGGTTTGAACATTCCTACTGGCAATGACTATTTGTTTCAATTCACACAAAAATTTGATTTTGGGCTGACCACAAGTACTTATTTATTTTGGGTCCAACCACTGAACCTACCCCTCCAAGTAATGTTAATAACAAAAAAAAAAAAAAAAAGTAACAACTTCTACAATTCTAATCCAGAATGTACTTCTTGGGTCAGAGTTTCACATTGTTTCCCCTCTCTGTTAAGGAGTTCCTGATCCATTCCTTTCTGCACTCAACCAGTTTTGCCCTGAAAAATGCAGGCCTACACAGTGAACTGAGTAGGAGATTGGGGTTAGTTTTTGCTATAGACATTTCCAACTATAGACCTATTCTGTTACTCAAGTAAACTCTAGGCACTGTGAGAATAGAGTGAACCTTCTCTACTTTTCTAACCTTCTGTACTTTTCTAAGCATCCCCTCTCAAAACCAAAACAGAAACCATTATGAAGCCACCATGCAGCTCAGGTGACTTCTTACAAAAAAAGCTTTGGATCAGCACTTGTGTGTGCACAGATTAAAGTTTTGGTTTTTTTTTTTTTTCTCCTGTAAAAGGAGAAAGTCATGTTTTCCTTTCACAGACAGAAGTGGAGCACTGAGACTGTCTTTCCTGCTCTGCTCCTGTGACAGTCCCTCTAGATATTGTTGTGCATCCTGATTAGTTGTTTGGGTTCTGGCTGATCCCTAGAAAGTCTTCCTCAAGCACACACCTCCACTCTTCTTGTTAGGTGACAAAGGAATGATGCATGTTGCTTTCTGCTTCATAATTTTCACTGCAGAGAATACCATCTGAGCTTTTTTTTATTTTCTAGGAATATAATTACTACAGTTATGCACTAGAATGTTGGAGTTATATGACTTATCTCAGATGCTGATGAAGGATTGTTTAATTTAATGAAAGACAATATTCTTTCAACATTTTAGACCTTGCAATGTAACACAAAGGAGTGCAGTATTTCCTGGCATTAGCCAGAGGATATGGGTTGGACCATAAAAGACCCAGCCACTGGATTTAGTAGTGAAATTATATCCCCTTACCATCCAGGTATTTTTTAATCTTGTAACATTAGATAAGAAAAGCAAATTTTTCAACCAATACTAACAACTACCACAGATGAATTCAAGCAATTAGGGAAGCATAAATCAATAACTACAGAAGAGGAGACAGGGTAAACTCTCAGAATTCCCCACAACAATAAGCAGACTGTACTGATGTCTTCTGGATCTCTGCTAGCAATAGTCACCTCTGTTCCTCAATAGTGTACCCTCACAGTGTCACTATGCACTCTGAACTTCACGATGCTGTCCAACCAACTCCATAAGTGGGAACATGTCTGGAGATTCATGCTTACTGTTCCTGTGGCTTCCCGTTTCTAATGGTTACATTCTCTACTTTACAGTTGCTCTCAAGAAACAGAAAGCCAATGACTCCTGATGTTCTCTACTGAGAGCATTCACCATCATGAGCGTTTATAAGAAAGGGCATTGTTAAGATCATCAACTTATTCCCTTAGCAGAAGTCCCATTGATTTGCCTGAAATACACTCAGAGACACTAATGGTAACGGTTGTACATTCTTGGAGTTAGTTTTCTGCCCTATTTGTCATTCCTGATGTATAGTACTTTTGGCTAACCACAGTTAACCACCTTCGGTTCAAGAAGCCCATTACATTCTGGCACTGAAACTTCTGTTCTTCTGCCCTTAAGTCTCTAACATCATCTTTGTGCAGCGAGATGTATGATATGTTTTGCAATAGTGCTCAATGTGAATAAATTTGTTAAACGCTCCAGAATGTATTCTCATAACCAAACTATTTCTGCTAACCCATGCAAATATTCATAAGAGGTTGGCTGAAAAGAACAGAAATTTATGGACTGCTGAACAGAATTGGTTATTAATTCTTCTGGAATTCTGTATGTGGGGGAAGGGAGATTATACTACAAATCCATAAGTGGCTGCTTTATGAAAACGTAACACACAGCAATTTAAATTAAAACAAAACCTTTCTCATTAAAAAAAAATGTAATCCAAAATTATGAATCAAATTCAGACAAAAGCAAGCAAGATCTTCCTATTGCTTTGACTTTTAGTTTGTTTATCACATTCAGTTTCCTAGAAACATGTTACTGCTTAAACACTTATTATGTGCTCAGGTCCTTGGAGTAAAGAAAGCTACACGTTGAGACCTAAGGAGCAGAAAAGATTATTTAAAATTCCATTAGCACTTCTCCAACAGTCAGCACAGGGACATTTTGACACTACCTAGTGACACCCTCCCGATCTCAGCATGTTCCATTTCACTTCCAACACCTTTGCAAAAATCTGTGCTTAGGCAAGGATCTCCCTGAAAAGGGCCCTCATAGACCACTTCATGCTTCCTCTCATAATCATGGATATTCTAATCATGCCCTTTTCAAACTGAAGGCTTTTTTTAAAATCAATTTCACAGACACTTTCTGAGGCAAAAGGGTGATTTGTAAAATAGTCTCTATAATATAGATTCCCATGGTAATATGGTCTGTTTTTACCTCAAGTGATTTACAAACATATTCATGAAACCCCTAATAAGCCAATTCAATAACCAGGAGTTGTATTTTCAAATCTGAGTATAGTTCTATTGCAGTCAAATATGTGTGTTGAAAGGACATGACCCCAGACCACCTTGTTTCGGAAGGACAGTCCCTAATCCACATAAATTTGTATCAATTTGGAATCTCTTAAACAGAGAAAAATTAGTTTCAGCTCCTCTGCGGCAGTTCCCTGAGTCTTTCCCCTTGTGATTACAGGAGCATTTGCTATAGGCCCCTAGCAATATGCTCACTGGAATATTTATAATAAATCAGGGAATAGGTTTGCTTAGAAATAATAATGAGTCTGTGAATCTCTGGGTGGCCTTTTTCTTTTGAAGTCTTTCCACTTGTCCAGTTACCTTACTGATGTTCAGTCAAATTCCTTTGTCACGACGCACAAATCATGGTGGGTTTCCTAAATAACCAGTCTTACTCATCCCAATTGGATATAAGTTCTCACTCAATTTATGGCTTTTTTTGCTTGGCATGTACTACATGGATTTTTATAGCACATAATAATTTCTGTCCCAAATAAGCACTTCATCAATCATTTTTTCCAGTCAAAGAGATTTTGGTACATCTTATGTGTCAGTGGAATCTTGCAATGAAAGCACTTCAACTTATCTGCCCAAGAAGATTGGAACCCAATATGCCAAAACCATAGGCTGGAGAAAAAAAAAAAGTTACAAAACAAAATAAATTTTAAAAATAACCCAGGTTTTGCCTTTTCTGCTCATCTTACAGGCTGAGAGAACTTGATAGCTTTGCCTCCTATCCTGAATGTATATGGCGGTCACACCATCACTTCAGTCCACTAACATCAGAACTCTAATTAGTGCATTCTAATTCTGGTAACCCCTTAACTTTCTTCCACAAGGAACTGAAAGGATTATTTGCACTGTACTTAAGTTTTGGCAGAAAACTAGAACCTGAATTGTTGTTGTGTTTCATCCTTAGTACATTTCTCACCATTAAATTACACACAGTAATAAGACCATTCATGTCCCATTCAGTGGGTCTGATAAACACATTCTCATTAGCAGAATGGCATTCAACTATTTAAAAAGCTGAGTGCTGGTCATTTAGCTTCACTATGTCAGTATGATTTTTGTCACTCAGATGCGTGTTATCTTTGCTGCATAAAATAATTCTATCATTCTAATACTACGTAACCACTAACCTCTCTGTTAACTATTCGGTATTTCAATTGCAGTGTTTTCAAATTGACTCTTCAAGCACAGCTGGCATCGCAGAACTATCCTGAAGAGAGCACGCATGCCATACCAGGGACGCGTCACATCCATTACACCCACAGCTAAGCTCCCACCACCCTTAGAAACAGAGTGCATAGAAATAGATTGGGACTCACCTCTCTTCCCACTGTGCTCTCCCAGGAATCTTCTCATCCTACTTCTTGAAAACTGCATTTGGGAAAGCCATTTTCTCTTGTTCCCTGCCCAAGGACAGTCCCTAAACCCTGCTCAGCAGCTCCTGCTGCCTCACAGCAGTGTTCCCTGTTAGGACAGTTAAGCAATGGTGACCTAGGGAGGTGGGAGGTTTTCAAACCCAGACTAGATAAAACTCTAAGCAACCTGGTCTGAGCTCAGAGCTGGCCCTGCTCAAGTAGAGAAAGTCCCCTCCACCCTGAATTAGTCCACTTTCGTACATTTCAAAATGTGATAAAGTTATAACTCCTTTATTACTGATCTTAGAGAAAAGTCACAACTTTTATCATGACAATCCTCCTGAAAAAGCTTCTAGAAGCCCCATCTTCCTTGGGGTTGTCAGCTTTAATTTGCCAGGCATAGTATTGCAATCAGCTGAGGATAACAGCAACCTGGTGTCTGTTAAGGACCTGCCAGCTAGAATGTTATTCACAGATGTGTCCCCTTTACACAACAAGAGCCACAAGGTACTCTTCCTCTGATTGCTGACCCCTTATTATGATCATTCAGACAACAAAGGAGATAGCTATTACTTCCCTTAAACTTTTTTGCGTCTTGGTTTTGGAGTAGAAATATGCCAGAAAGCAAGGTCTGAAACAAAAGGCAAGATTATAGGAAAGTGGTCATAGAGTCCCTAAAGTAAACTTAAAAGCAAAAATGTATTCCTTATGGTTTATGGAAATTCATATATCATGGATACCAATGCAAATCCTGACTCTGCTGATCCCAGTGGGAATTCAATGAGAAAGTCAGGTTTTCCTTGCCCAAAGAACCTTAACCTGCTGATATTAACATACCTTAAAGCTTTTTCAGATATGGTGAAATTAAATCTGCATTAAGTATTTGCAAGATCTAAAGTATGTATTTATTTCTGGACAGACAAAGTAATAAACTGGACCAGAATCTAAAATAAGATCCAGATCTAATAACCCACTTCTGCAAATTCTTATACTCATAAATATCTGTCCATAACCAAGCAGTTTCACTGAACCTATTATAAATGAGTAATTTTAACTTTTTTACCCTTTTGGGGAATTTGACCCCAAATATGAAACTCATTTAGGTTGATTCCTCTCCTAAACAAAATGGACTATGGACGAAAATGCTTATTGAAGTGCTGTACAATGGGGATCTTAAACATTGAAATATAGTTGGTCATATGAGAAAAACCACTCACAAATACTGCAGGGTGAAATCAAGATTGTATTTCCTATGTACCTGTTCCATGTCTAAAATCATGTTTTCAACATGCAAAAATACCACAGTTACAGATGTATCATTTTTGTGTTCATTTAAATATGGGGAGTTTAATACAGTTTTGCTTACATAAAGGCATCATTTACCTTGTATATTCACCAGTTCTATGTCATCTAAGTGTGTTTGCATTTACTTTTTTATTTTGTATGTGGAATTTAGACAGGCAGAACAAAAAATGAAACTGAGATAGAATTGTCCCAGAAAAATCTCTTTAGCAAAGAACAACTTCCAGACTGTAGATTCCCCAAAAATGCCAGTGATAATTCACTCAAACACAGAACTTCAAAGATTAGAATAGATATATCTAAACAGTAATTTCCTACAAAAGACTCAGGTTTAGTCTATTTTATCAAGCTGTGTATTTCTACATTCTCGAAATGTGAAACATTTCCTGAGTATAATTTTTGTTACAGGTCTCCTTGCAGAATCCGTACATTTAAATACTGACCATTCATCTCAACTTCCCCTTCTAATTTCTATTTTCATGGTCTTAAGACTTTGGTCTGGCTCAGTTCATCACTTCCGACTACCGTTGGAACCTCATTTCGAGCCGCTGTCTTAATTCTTAGAAGGATTTTATAACCCCTAATATCACTATATGCATCGGTGAAAGGAGTGATTTACTGTGATGGCTCTGCAAAGCGTTAGTCTGTGTTTCTTAAAAGAATCATGCCTTGGTTGCCCATATCTTCCTTTTCTGAGACCTCTGCCAGAATTAGTTTCCCTCCACTCCATGCAAGCCCCTCTCTGCTGAGTAATTACTCCAGGTACTCCAGGTCTTTATTTGACCTTTCCATAACTACCTTGTGTATATGAAATAGTGGCTGGCCTTTCTTCTCATATTAAGGATCAGTTCCACGTTTTAATTTTTCTACTATTAGAGTAAATCAGAAAATCCACAAGGATGAGCCTGTTCAAACTCTACTGTAAGATAGGTCTTACAGGAAGGACTTATTCGATGTAAATGGAAATTATAATTACTCACTATTGATTTAGGGCCTTTTTTTTTTAGAAGAGCCCATATTCTACATTCTCACTCCACCATCCAAACCAGACTTTCATAAGACTTCAATATTTGGGAGTTTATTTGTAGAATATCTATGTCTAGTCTATGAAAAAAAAAAAGAATTAAAAATCATCAAGAGTTCCACATTTCCAGAAGAAAATTTTCACGTTCAAAAAGGATTGCATTGTACCAACTTACTGGACATTATTTCTAAATAAATTTGCTTGTCTTTTTATAGATATTTCTTCTTTCTAAAGTGCATAATTAAAAAGGGCTATGGTTTCTTATTTTGAGTATCCAGTTACTTTATATGCAGCACTAGTGTCCTTCCCTCAGACAAGCAGGGGGCAAGAGCAAGTGGGTACAGTGTGCAGAGACCAGTCAGTACTGAAGGAGCACTAGGAAGACAGAAGGTTACTACAGCCTCAATGGGACACAACATAAATTTATAACCATATTCAGGCGACTCTGGCAGCAGGGGGATGAGAGGTAACCATAACCTTTTCTAGTCACTAGGGAGAGAGAGTCAAGAGTGACTTTTTGGTCTTGTTCATGCTCAGGGCCAAGATCCCAGCCATGACAGCCTGACTGTCTTTTTGTCTGCAAGTCTGTTGGATATCTGAACAGTCCAACTCCAGCTTATCTCCAGGACTCTGTGACATTTAGCCAGTCTTCAATGTTCTTCTTGAATCAGATTTACAGCTGTGAATCTAATTTTTTCCAGTCGACCGTCCATTATTAACAGCTCTCTGAACACAGTAGGTTGCTAGTGTCACCTTTCTTCCACTACATAGTTTCATAATCAGATAAAGTTATATTTCAATTTTATTTCCCTTAATCTAGTACTATGCACTTTATTTCTAACTTTTCCTATTTTTGGCTCTTTTGCATGAGCTAAGACAGTTGGATAAGAGAGTACAAGTATTTTGTCACAGTGATATGATGTTCCGCTCTCAAAATCACTCCTTTGGAAAGCCCTGGGATTCTGGCACTCACCATAAATAACCGTTTGGTCACATCCACACTGCTAGAACAGTGCTCACAAGCACTGCACTTGGTATGGTATTTGGCTGAATTGCTTCATCTGTCCTCAGAGTCCAGGCTTTTAGCATACCTTAAATTAAATCAAATTTAGTCTACATTTTCACTGACAGGTAGTCTTACTCTCAAACTTTTTCTACTCAATATACAGTGCCTTTTTTTTTTTTCCCCTGATATATTTGTACCTCAGAAATCTAAAACCTCTGTCTCTGCCCAATATAAAAAATTTAACTCAACCCAGAACTTTCAGGATGTTTTAATCAAAGGGCAACTGTCTCCACCAGATAAGGCAAGTTGCCCATCAAGGCTCATGTCATGTTCTGTAAGGAAGAAAGGTACATCTGTAAGTTCTGATGGCAACACACCACACTAACTTTGACAGGCTCCAAATGAAGGCATTTCTTCAGCCCTTCCTTCATAATTTGTGACAACAAGCACAACCTGATCCTTGGTCTCCCCTCTCCAAACAAAGTTCAACACAGGAATGGGGTCAATTATGCTGTTAGTCTGGTCTTTTACCAGATCAGAAATATGTGCTGCTGGTTTCACCCAGTCCTACAAGAGGAGGCACCAAAATCAATGGGCTTCTTTGCTCACTCCTATTCATGGCAGGAAAACTTGCCCCTATGCCTTCCTTACTTCTTCCCTGCAGCTTGACTATACCGGTGGCAGCTGGCCAACATCAGTCAAAATGAACTGCTTCTCCATACTGATGTGCAATAAATACCTCAACTACACTCTACCTTTGAGACCTTGGAGCGGTTGCTCTCTGTCTTGCTCTCTGCCAACTCCCTGCCACATGTCTGGGTTTTAACCAGCCTTTCCTTAGAGGCAACCCAAAAATTTGGACCAGAAGCAGCAGGGTTTACCAGCACGAGGAACACAGAGCCTGGGTTGAAAGAGGGGAAAATGGCACCAGACACTATATGTAGAAAAATAATTTTTTCTCACCCGTCTGAGAATTTTCTAGAACTAGCAAGGAGCTTAAAAATCAGGCTTGCTTGGTCCTCATATTTTTTGTAAAACCTCCACAGAAAATAAAGAGAAACCTTTCAAACTCTAACCCTTATTTGTGTTCTAACATGAAAAATAAATTAAGAAACCTCTCATAATAAACTCCTGTCCTTTGGCTGTGCTCTTTTTATCTGCTCACCGGGAACTTCTGCCCTCACCCTCAGTACCTCTCAGGGATTCTGGACACTGCCAGAGATGTCCTTGGAGGTGATTCTGAGGCCTGTAAAGATTTATTTATAGACAGCCTAAGAACAAGGACATAAGACATCTACCTTTCTGGCTTCCGAAGTGATACTGTTGTCTATGTCATATGCTTCTCTAAATTTCTGTGATCTCTGACTGTCCACGATTCTCTGACCTTCAAATCTCTCCTTGCTGCCTAGTCCTGTTATCATCATCTTCCTAATTTCTTCTTATTTGCACACAAACATACTTACCTTCATCACCTTCTCAACTGCAATCCTTCACCAGTATCCCTTTGCCCCAAAGAGGACTCGTATTCCATAAAGAATTGCAAAACATTGTATTATTGACCACAACACAGAACCTTAACCTTCGCTGAAATACTGTCATTTATGAAAGCATTGCAAGAGTTCTCAAAAATCCATTAATGTCCGTTTCCCCCCAAACTAAAAGATTTTTATTTAGAAGGGTTTTATCCGGAGACATCTTCAGAGATGAATCATAAGAGATCAATGGAAACATACTCCAGAAATAGAATAACTGAACTCCTTTGCATTTCAAAAGAATAAAGAAAGCCATCTTTTCCTTCCAGCTGAAAAACAACAATATGAAATAATTTTTTAATCCCACAGAATTACAGTCATAATCTTTGTCATTTCTATTTCATTATGATCTTGATGACACGTAAAAGAATGTTTTTATGGTCCGAATTTGAAAGTAGGGTTTTCTAATGAGGGACTTGATCAACATATGAGACAGACTTTGAAACCACAGAACTGAAGTGAAGAAACTAGATTAAACACAGATCGTTAACTCACTCAACAGCAATCAAACTGACAAGTCATGGACTAAAAAGGCCTTTTTTGTTTTTTGTGGGGATTGTTTTAGATCATGCAGATCTCTGGGGCTTTGACCTTATTACACTTTTTTTTTGCACTGGTTGTGATGCCTAGAGCATGCATTGGACATCACTTGGAAATAAGCTACTTTCTGCATGACGTAGGGGAGGATGCACACCATCAGAAATTTAGGAACCAGAACTTAAGTGACCTGTGAAATGATAAACTTACCTGGAGTTCATTTTCTCGTGAGTTCTTTATCTATATTCTTCCAAGAAAAAAACCCAAACAAATCAGTTAAACCACACAACTTCAGGAACAAAGGCTTTAAAGAACAAACAGAAATTGCATGGTAGCACAAGTGGAATGCACTTTAAAGGTTTCAGACATTGTGACACTCACACTGACTTACAGCTGCCATGGGTAATAAAGGCTTAATTTTCCATCTCTTGGAATGGACAAATTTCATAAAATGTTTGTGGCCTTTGATTACCCCTTTAACATTGAAAACTATTATGCATCATTCCTTTGTCACCTAACAAGAAGAATGGAGGCGGGTCCACAAGGAAGACTTTCTAGGAATCAGCCAGAACCCAAATAACTAATCAGGATGCACAACAACATCTAGAGGGACTATTGCAGGAGCAGAGCAGGGAAGACAGTATCAGTGCTCTACTTCTGTCTATGAAAGGAAAACATGATTTTCTCCTTTTATGGGGAAAAAAAAAAAAAAGTTGCTTTCGTCTGTGTACACAGGTGCTGATCCAAAGCCACTGAAATCAACACAAATATTTGCATGGACTTCAGAGCACACTGAATCAGACCCACAGCCATTTGATCTATCTGGCATGTGGAGGTGAGGGCAGAGTCAGGTTCCTTACATTCCTCATGGTACTTTGGCCCCCTGTTCACCCCAATAGGTGAGAAGTCCCTGCACCACCAGCACCCAGGCTGGGACCTCTATCCCAACAGTAAAAGTGGTCAGGGAACAACAAGGGTGGCAGAGAGAGAAAGAGATGGGGGAGGTTTGATGGGAAGCTTGTTCTCCAGTTGTGCTGAGCAAGGACTGTGCTTACTTTTCCCATCTGAACACTACAAAAATTATTTATAACTGTCCTTGCAGGAAAATATACAAGAAATTAATGAATGCTATAGAGCAAACAGCTGAATCACAATGTCCCAACCTCACAGTCTCCAGTCCTTGAGCTCAGCCAATGCATTTTTATAAAATAAAGTGCTCATATCTTTTAGACAGCCAGTGTTTGCCTACCATTGGCTGCTGGAGTCATAGCTTTCATCTAAATTAAGTGGTCACAAATATTCTCATAAACTCACTAGTCATCCAACAGTGTGGTGTGAGCCGACAGCTGTGTGTCACACAAGAGTCAGAACAGAGCTGGCAGGTGAGCCAAGGAGGTTTTGGCTGTCCCTTTGAAGGGAAGACTTTCTGCAATGTTATTTAAGCCTTTTCTGAAATCAACTGCACTGCAGTGGCAAAAAAAAAAAAACACACCAAAAAACACCAAAAAAAGACCTAACTTCCTAGCCAGGAGGAAAAGATCCCGTGAGATGGCTCCGAACAGATGGACTTTGCAACTTCAGATGCAAAGTCTGTTTGTTAGCTAAGAGTTAAATTTAATTGTGCAATCAGAAAAATCAGAAAATACGGCTTAAAACCTGACGTCCAAGTCAAACAGCTCTGTTCTCCTCCCTTTGTAAGTTCTGACAGCCTCTCCTAGCTGACTGACTGCAGTTGTTACCAACCTCAGTTTTAATGCTCTGCGTTGCCACTTGGGTTTCCTCCCATGTTGTTACATGATCACCTCTTAAACAGTGTTTCCAAACAGAGCAGTTAACCAATAACATGTTTTCCATTTATCAGTTAAATAATCAACATTTCATTTAATATTAATCGGTTGCCACATGTTTGTCCAGGGAGAAGGGACACAGAAGCTTTGAGAGTAAGGTTTGTGATTAAAAACATTTCCCAGCTGATGACTACTGAACTATTTATAATTAGTCCTGTAGGACAACATGTAAGGTACCGATGAAACAAGATCTTCCTGTAGATTAGATGCGCCTTATCCCTGGCCACAGAACACTTTCCTGTGAAAGCTATGCTGTTTAACCCTGTCCTTCCTGCAAGGTTGTTTTAGATTGCACCCTCAGATATCATGGGGTAACACAGTTACAGAAAGATTAGCATTGACACTGATACCAGATCAGCTTCCTCAGTAAAGGGAAAGGTACAGGCAGAGCTATGCAGGGGGGAGAAAGGAATGGGGCTAGGAGGGATGACTGGAGATGAGTGTGTGTCCTGGTTTAAAGGTAAACCAGCAGGAGAAATGAACCCAACTCAAAAGGGACTAGAAGTCAGAACTACAATTTAATAAAAAGATTACAATAAATACACCGATACAAAGAAAAATCGGTTTTAGCCCACAAAACCCAGATGTATAACCCAGCCCCCCGGGGCACGAACAGAATGGTGCTCGTCAGCCCCTGTGCTGAGCACCGCATGGTCCCCTGAGTCTAAAGCAAAAGGAAAAAGACAACCTGTTGATTAGGATGGCGGTTGCAGTCTGGTCGAAAATGGTGGTCGCAGTCCTGTTGAGGTTCTGGTCCTCTACCGGATCTGACAAGTGGTAGCAGAAGTCCCCAAACCCCAAGATTATATATGTTTGGGTTCAGATGGGAATGCCCAGTACCCCACCCCAGGGCGAGGGGTTTCACAAGGGGTGATGTGCTCAGTGAGCCACAGGATATTTTGGAATACTTCATGGCCCGTTAGCAGACATGACCCCTCAGGCTGGGTGTGAAGGTGCAAATTACTCCTGAGGGGAGTCTTATCACAACTGAGTCATTGGTGTGAAGACAGGGAATCCTCCTATCTCACACATTTCTCACACCCCCAGCTCATAGCCTGAGGTGTCAGGACTGTCCTGGGCAGCTGCTGCAAACAATGCATTATTAACAGATCATGATAAATGACAAAGAGGGTATGGAATACACAGTTCCAGTTACACCCACACAGTGATAAACTGGTCCTGTCCACTATAACTAGGACAGAGTGCCAGGTTGAATTGGGCTTTGATCAACCGGGTCTAGGTTGCTCTGCAGCAGAGGGGGCTGGAACTAGATGATACTTCAGGTCTCTTCCAACACAAACCATTCTAGGATTCTATGAGTAAAGTCAAGACAGCTGCCAACTCATTCATATCCAGATAACTGTCAGCCACTACAGGTTAGATTCTTACTTTGCCTAAATAAAAATTAAAAGCGGTAGCAAATCTCCAAACATCTCTGCAAGGACTGTGCAGTTTTTGACCCCTGCTGTTTGTGGCTCTTTACCTCTGCAAAGGTCTGCCACAAGAGGTTTCTTGGTTCTTCACACTTTTCTGTCCAGCACAGACCACTCTTTATCAAGAATATTTTAAGATTAACTCCTCCTTGAACCATGAAGCAAGGGAAATATCCAATGTGGAAGGACCTCTTCATCAGAGCCATCTGTAATACCATCTTCCAGAAACATACAGTTTAAACTGCAGTCTCTGTCTAAAAACCCTCTTTCACACTGCATATTTTTTTGAAGAAGGATAAACAGAAAGGCAGCTAAAATGCCATACTCACAATGAACATTGTCAGCTAGAGATTAGTGTCAGTGACACTGAATTTTTCTGTATTTTAAAAATAATAATTCCATATGTTTTACTTCTAAAAGGCAAAAGCAGATAAAAGGCAAAGCAGCAACTAAAGAAAAAACCCTAACTTTTTGACACAGTTATTTAAATACTTATTTATTAAAAAAATTTTTAAAAAGAAAAAAAAAAAAAAAAAAAAATTTAAGC
>VWZG01007502.1:130041-152412 GCA_013396735.1 Grallaria varia
TTCTTACTTAATCTATATGAACAAAACCAAACCAAAATAATCCCTGGCTGCTGCTGTATGGCTTCTGATAACAGGTTACACATAAATCAGACCCTTGAAGGAGCCCAGCTGAAATAGTTCTGATATTCCTACTGTTACCCTGTGAGCTTTTGAAGAAAACACGCTGAGCTGCCTGTACAATGGCAACCATAAATGTCATTCAGCACTCTGAAAACTGTATGGGCAGTGGGAATAGTTCAACACTGGAATAGGCTGGCAATTCTACAGCATCTCTGTCAACAAAGAACTATAACAAGAAATAAAAATAGTATTTGTTCTGAATGATGTGTGTCTGGGTGTCTGGCTTTGGTCAGAAGAAGTTACTTGGATGGCAATGTATGGCTCTTTTTTCAGTCAATTTTTGGTGATTTTTTTTTTTTTTTTTTTTTTTTTGCCTGAGAAGATAGGTTATCGGGGTTTTGCAAACTTTGGATTCATACTGGATGTGACTATGTTTACAATGTCACCTACAACACCAATCATATAGAAAGGACAGGAAATAGGACTGGATTTCTTGAGTCATGAGAATCCAGTTTCCTGTGATAATGGAGTTTATGCCATATGAACTTTCTTTCATAAACCTGTTGAAAATCATCATTAAACCATCATTAGAGTTCATTTTCTTCTTTATCATCTCCCTTTTAATGTTAACAATACAGAGGTGGTTAAGGCAGCTTTCTAACACTTCAATGCAGAATTCAAGACTAACAAAGAGTAAGCTGCCAGCAATAGTACTGAAAGGCCAGATTTCTGAGTTTCCAGAGAAGGAGGATATGTGGAGACTGCTCCCAAATATGAATGTAAATAAAATAATTTATCTGAAATTGATTATTTGGATTGTAGGTGAGTTTACAGCCATAGGTCGGATTTACAGGTATTCTTATTTTGAGGGCAGTGCATTAAACCCAAGCTGTGCTTGCTGGCTCAGCTCACAGATAGGAGTAGTTTAATGGATTGTAAATTCTGCCAAAGCATATATGCCCTTTTTTGTTGTTGTTATTGTTTATTCATTCATTTATTTATTTATTGCTAATACACACTGAAGTACAATGCCATAGAACAATCTTACAAGGGAAGCTAGAGAAAGGAAAGGTTCACAATGATGCTTTAAATCTTCCCTGAGAAGGTATGATATTTACAATTTTAGCCCCACTGAGTTCTAGATAAATATTTCTGAAAGTCTAAAGGTCAACAAAGAATAGTAACATTTCTGGAGGAATCTAGGACAGACTGGAAATACAATAGAAAGTAATATTCCTGTTAAAGAATCTTATACATTCCAATGCTAGGTTCTCATTCCCCATTAAATTCTGCAGGACTTTTCCGTAAGAGGACAATATAAGAAGAAATAATGGGTACATACAGGGCTGACCATATTTAGACAAGAATAATAATAGGCAGGTTTCTTGAAGACATATCCAAACCAAATTCTCTGCTGATGTAAATCATCCTGAATCAACCAAACCTTATTAATAGTAAGTTAGGAACCCACTCCCAAAGTCTATCTCATTGGCTCAGAAAAGACTAGCAATATTTATTTTTCTCCCTATAGGCTGAATTCATGTAAGTTGAATGTTTAAAGAACGCCAACATACGGAGTTGAAGCTGACATACTGTCTGTTTGAAAGACTGGATGTGAGCAAATAAAGATTTTTAAAATTTTTTTAAATCCCAGATGATGAGATTCAGTGGGTTAAGTCTAGCTACAGGGTCCTAAAACATAGCACACATTTCACAACCTCCTTGTGTCATGCTTTTGTTACATCCATAAATTAAGTAGAACTTGAAAAAGATGCTCCCTTGACATCCTAAGGCCTTTGACTCTTGAAAGTGTTCCTGACCTAATAGGAGTAATAAAACGAAAAATAGAAGCAACAATATTCAGGTGAATTCACTGAGGCAGGGAAGGAGAAACTAAGCAATGAATATGAACTCAAAATGAAAAGACAAAAAGGGGGACAGGCCCTGTACCCAGACTCATGGGACTAATCCTTCCTAACAGTCCAGGAGTTGCCAAAAGAAGAAGAATATGAAGATGAGGTGCTGGCAATGGGTAGAGAGTGATTTTGGAAGCATGAATACCAGAGTATTAGATGAAAGAAAATTTAAAGGCAGTGGGAGTAAAATATTGGATCACAGAGGGAAAAGAATGGGCTGAAGAAGAAAGGCACAGAAACAAACATCTGCAAGCAGCACTAGTGATGGGGAGACAAGGAGCAGGAGACACACACCCAGGTGCACCATTGCCAAGCAGGCTGAAACAAAAACCAGCATCATTTGTGTGGGTTTTTTTCCTCGCGCTCGCTCTTTAGATCAAAAGGAGAGCAGCAATGCAATCTGCTCTTTGCATAGAGCACTTTCAGCCAGGGGAAGGAGAGTGCACACACTGGAACATCTGTTCCAAGAAGCCACTTGAAAAATAATCTTATAATAGCATGGGGAAAACATCTGTGCAGCATGCACCAGACCACCAGTAGTGCAGCAGTACAGGAGTAGAAGGGGGAAGGAAGACAGGAGGGAGTGAGGGAGACAAAGTAGAACAGGATTAGGTCAGGGGCAAGTACCCCAGCGAGGGGCACGACCCCCATGTGAAGAAACTGCTCATTTGGTGTCTTTTCTCTTCTAAACCTCAGCAAGAGGCAGACAGATTTCTCACCCACTGAGCTGTGTTTATTGGCAGATATTACTCAACATGTGCAGCTTTGAAAAATCCCAAACTACAATCAATGTGTTTGAGAGGCTGCACGAAAATCTCCCTAGCCGTGGCCTCTCGTGTAGCTCCCACCCCTTCTTCCTCAACTTGCTTTATCTCTGATGATACTGGAATAAATGTGCTGGATAAACAGTCACTGCTAGCTCAGGTGAAGAGAAACAGGAAGACAAACCACTTTTACACCCGGGGTGTATTTGACCTATCTGACTTTAACAAACGACAGGTCCACTTGTTTACACCTTCAGCCTCAAAGCTAACAAAGTCAGAAAAAAACTCACCCTAACCATTACACAAACATACATACACATATGTGAGGTGTGCCCGGTGTTCTCAGCTTCTCCCTTCTTGTTGATTTCAAGAGAACTGCACACTTAGAGCCACCCTATGCAAACTTCAATAGCATGACAACAGTCAGGATATTTCTTACCTCCACCTTGTGACATATTTTGCAGGAGATTTATAAGGAAAAGAATGTCAAATATAATCAGCCATTGTTTAGGTTCTCTGAACAAGAAGAGACTTCCCAAACATGTATATTTTTGATGATGAGTTTCATTCACAATGGACAAATCTTATCATGCCCCCTCTTGTGTTACTTGTGCAGGTCTTTCTCATTTCTGTCAATGCTCTGAGAGCTTTATTTCAGTGGGAAGATAGGATAATTCTTCTTTGTTTTCAAATCTCAGAAGTGTAAAATGGTAGAAAATTATTTTCTTGTCACAGTCATACTGATTCTCAATATGTTCTTATCAGTTTAGCTTCCCCTTGCCTATGCAAAGCAATGCACATATCATAGTGTTAAACCCCATGAGAAAGCTGCCCTGATTTGATTAGATGGACCTAAAATTATGTTAGGTCAATATAATTCTATTAGGCAGGTATGACTTGCTATGGAAACCAGGACTTTGATTAAAAACAGTTTCACTTCTGTATTTTCTTTTATGGACCACAAATCCTCCGAACTGAGGTCATTTCCAGATAAAAGATGCGGGAAGGGGAGTCAGAGGAAATGAAACTGAATATATAGGCAGGGACACACAATAAGGGCGTTGTAGGTAAAGATGACAGCTTGAATTTGACATGGCAAGTGACAGGAAATCAATGGAGTGCTAATGTGTGGGAGGAAACAAATATGGCTTTAGCAGAAACATTTAGGACAGATGTGAGGGGGAGAACAGAGGAACCGTGGGGTCAGACAGGAGAAGCTTGCAGTAACCAAAGCAAAAAACATCTGAGACACTGACAGTGACCTATTTTGGGAGTCTCCTCTTTTCTCTATGAGAGACAAGTCAAAATTTAAGTGAACTGTTAGGTGTTATGTGAGCTCAAAACCTCTAACAGCTCCAGGACTAATTTTTTGTCACAGCATATTGCAATTGTGCACTGGATTTTCAAACAGAGAACATCATGCAAGGTTGTATCTCCCCTATTCCCTAAACTCATTCATCTGCATGGTTATCAACTGGAATAACATCCAAGAGATCAATATTCAGAATACCCTAGCCCTCATTTAATTAGCAGAAGTATCAGAAATTCCGTTCTTTAATCTCTTGGCTGGGAAGCCTTTTCTCAGGGCTAGTCACACAATATACTTCATCACCATTAGTGTTATGTGTGTTTCCCTCTCACCCTGAAAAAGCTTTCTGCTAACCTAGACTAATGGCCAGTATTCCCTGGAATCTGCATTTGACAAGCTCCCTGCACAATACCTCTAATGGAGGCTGGGCTCTGGCATGCTAGGCATGATTACCTGCGAGAGGAAACAAACATTTATAACTGCATGTTATAAAATTGTGGATCCAGAACAGGATCCTTCAAATCTCAAAAAAGATGCCTTACTTTCAGAGCAGTCAAGAGTAAGATTCTACATTCACTGAAAATCTACAGAGTGTTCTCCAAATAAACATCTCACGCTGAAGTTGAAGCCGCTTCCCTTCTGAGGCAGTTCCTCTGTCCATAATTCCCTTAGACTGATGTGTCACAATATCACATTGTAAGGGTCTTACCAGTTACTTATGTAACACATTTAATGCAAAACAAAATAGAAAAACATGGAAAGGTGGAGCTCCCAGCAGTACACAACCTCGTTCACCTCTCCCTCATAGCATGGCCAATTTTGCTTCTTCAGGGCTGCCTTCCTTGAAATTCATCAATACTTTGTCCCCACAAGCAGGGCAAGTGATTTACCTGCTGGCACATACTTAGAATTTTCTCACCTAAACATGAAAAACATTGTAATGTTCAACAACCAATATCTTCTTTGAATAAGTTAAGAATTCCTCTTCTGTTTGTTCCACCAACTGGGCAAAATTTGGGTTTTATCCCTAAAGATATAGGAAATATCAACTAAAGTAATGAATTACTGGACATTTTGTAAGTTCCCCTTCTTGTCTCTTGAAATTGAGTCAGAGGACAGAAGTTGAGCAGAATGTTTTGTCCATTACCTTACTGTTGCATAGACACATTGCTATTGAAAAATTAAACTTTGTTGATTAACAAAGAGGAAAAATATGATTTAACTCCAGCAAATCTACCAGATTTTATTTCCATATATGTCTTTTACTTTTTTTAAATGTTAAGGCAGACGACACTGGCAAAGTATGAAGTTCTGCCGTATGCAGTGACATACTGAAGAGAATTTTGAACTGATTCACTCAGACATTCATTGATCCATTTTTCAAAGCTTCTCAGACTGGTCAGGTTTTACTCATGGATTAAACAGTGGCAAATTTTTTCAGAGATACTCGATTTGTCTGTTAAAAACAGCCTGAAAGACTATAAAAGAGAACACAACCTTTCATTCCTCTGTTACGATCACAAAAGCCTACACAACCTTACGAGTTCCTGGAACCTCTTTCAATAATCTCATGTCAGGAGAGACTACAGACTCATCTAGAGGAGATAAGAGAGTAGATTTGGGGCACTGTAGCTCTTAGGTGGCACTTCCCTTTAAATAAACTTAAGTAAACAGCATCATTCGAGCTGAAGAAGACGCGTAACAGGCTGCGAGGCTCAGTTCACAACCCAGCCACCTGACATGGGCCACTGAGCTTGCCTGATTGAGGAAAAGATTAGGTTAATAAGATCCATAGGCACATGTAAGAGTGGACCTCGCACTCAGGGAATTGAGTATGAGCGCCTGTCTTCTGGGAATCTCAAATGCCAAAAGCACCTTCCCCCAATTCTGAGGGGCTGAGGAGGAGTCAGATTTAATTATGTGGTCGTGAACAACTTGTTTCTGACTTAAGGAGTGTGTTCAAGAAGAAGTCATAAAACAGGAAGCTTAATAGTAGTGATGGAGGTCCCATTGCTAATGAAAATACGTGGTGCGTAGGGACAATTACCTAAAAACCTTGTTGGTTATGGTGAGAAGAGTGAAGAGAGGAATAAAATCAGGTTCTACTAAATGAAAGAGTTTTTCTGATCCTGTAAAATGAATATATGTTACAAGAAGAATCATTTCCAGTGGGCAAAACAATGTGGAGAGCTTTCTCTAAATGACAATAGGTTTGTGCCGTCACGGACTGACAACAAGGGTCTATACAGCTGGATCAACAGTTCTCAGAAGACACAGTTTTTACTCCAGTGGGTCAGTACCAAAGGCTTCCTACCATTCCTGATGATTTTTGTGCCATCACAGCAGCTCACTGCCATAGGTTTGCACTGAGTTATTAATATAAACATACATCTGAAACTCTGCAGGACCAACTCTACAGCTGCACAGGCAAATGAGACATCCCAGGGTCCATTTTCTGTCCTTTAGGAGAAACGTCATGTTCTTGAGAGCAAACTTGCACCATCTTAGCCATGCACTATACCTGCCCAAAACCAGGCTGTTTTACCCTGCCAACACTCCCTGGCTCTTCCTAAAACCTCAGCCACAAGTGAGAACTGCTTTGGAGAACATTACTTGTCATACATCAAAACTGTGCAAAGGTGTGTGCTATCAGCTAAACACTGTGGATTGTTAGAGAATGGTAGCCAAATTCTAAATCATGCATCTTCACAGTATACTTCTATTGATGTAGCCTGTGGGACCATTAAGTCATGGAAGTTAAAAAGCAAGGAAGAAACAAGAGACTTTTATTTGAAGACTTTGGATTAAATTATCTTCCTTGAACTCCCCATGCACTCTGTTGCACCAAAGGAAAACTACTCAGACATTAATGAGAAAAAAAGATCTTCCAGACATGGAGTCCTTGCTCCCTGAATAGTACCAGTGGTGTCTGAAGAAATTCTTAGAGATTTCCAATGAAGATCAACAGATAGTACTGAAGATCTTTTTTTTTTTTTTTCCCTGAGCAATTGAAGGACCTGGAATTAACAGAATCTCCAGAATAAGGGATTCTTTAAGGCAATAAGCAATTATCTTCCTGACAATAAGTATTTTTTCTAACACGTCCTCAACACATGTGATGTGAAGTGGAAGTAAGAAGACATTGTCACATAAAAGCCATTGGGACAGGGGATTAAACCACTCTGAGGCAGAGAACCAAAGGCTATTGGAAGCCACATGGCTTAACTCAAACTGAAAATCTCCTCTTTTCCCTGTTTGCCAAGACGAAAGTTCTTGGCAACAAAAAAAGTCTAGGAAAACAAAGAAAATTGCTAAGTTACCAATGAACAAACTAACAAGCAAAATGACAGAAAAATGATCATAAGGCCAAAAACATTGCAGCCTGTGATGAGAGCAGAGCTACGTCTGAGGCCAAAGGCAGTTGAAGCAAACCAAGAAAGAAGCTCACACCACTCTTCACAACCTCAGAGCAGAGCACAAATAGACAAAGGGCATATATAAACTGTTTAAGCACTCCAAAGGCAAACTGTACCTTGGTTTGAGAGCAGAAGGCACTTCATCATCCTCCAGTAGACACACACGTGGACCAGCACTGGAAGGTGCAATATGGTGTTTTAATATAATAAAAAAAGGCTGGGTTCTCACTGCAAGTGTAAAACAGAATGCAACCTTAAATATGGCCTCACAGTGGCTCCACCATAATTGCTAGTTCCCTGCTGTGTTCCCTATACTGCAGACCTAGTACTGACATCTGGTTCTAATTTAGGGTTCATCTGCTCTACAAAAACAAACATATTGTGGGGCCTCCTTACAGCATGCTTGCCCCTCAACTTGGTTAAACCACGTTCCGTCTTGTAAAGTAGATGTGACATAACTGTTTGCATTTTGGCCCTGAACCGTGCTACAGATGTTGCAATGTTCAAGAGCCTGAAGTGGCTTAAACTGCAATGCTTTGGATCTTTGATGAAGCAGCAGCAATTCCTGCTCCTTAAAGAGAGTGGCATTAACCCTTTCCCTCCACTCTGTAAGACTATTTCCCTGTTGTAAAATATACTGATCTGCATGAATCTAACATGAGGCAGTTTAATTTTGTTTTAAATTGTGATTATTTGATATCAGGTCAGAAAATTTTGTGGGAAGTTATTTTGACTCTGCACATGAACACGTTTGCCACTTATGTGTGAAAGGCTGTACACAGAATTCTCAGGCTGATAGACACATTCATTTGGATTCAAACATGAAAGAAATGAGCTGTGGGGCCGAATGAGGGGCTGTGTGAAATGCACAAAACTTCATAGGAAGTACCTGAGGTGCACCCACCTGCCTTAGCAAAGGTTTTATCCCAAATGCCTTTTTGAGTATCAGAAAATTAATTAAAATTTCATTCTTGGATATTCCAGTGTGTGCATCCCCACTTACAGCTCCAGGGACTTCATGCTGACAAAGCTGCTCCAGTTCCAGTTATTGCAGAAACTTCACACGCTTTGCATGCTGTTCATTCTCATGTGGCATTCTCTTCCCCTTTTTTTTTTGCTCCAGCTACTGTTTCTCTTGCCAATAAAGATTAGCATAACCTTCAAGAAAATCTGGCAGAAGGTCACGGTCATTTCAGGGAGAAGTAAACAGAGTGAGAAAAGCATAGAATGGGATTACTAGAGGAGCATAAGAACTCTTTGCCCAGTATGTATAGTCCACGCTGTCAAGCAAAAATATATCAGTACTTAACTCAGTTAAAACTTTCATAAACTCTGCTAGATATCTGAGAAGTTGCATGGGTCTGGAATTCAGTACTGCGTTAGACCTTAAAAATATTCACAACCTACTGCCACTTACTCAACATGGATTGTTTTTCCATTACTTGGGGGTAAGCAGCAGAAGAAATAATTTTCAAATATTTGGAAGGTTTCTATTTGTAATTTTTAAATCAATACATATATCTTGCTATTCTCCATAGGGTTTTTCCTCTGCCTCTTATGTAACCGGTAAAGCAGATTTTTATTTTTTGTTTAAGAAAAAGAGTGGTTGATCATATCAGAGCAGGACTTTTTCCAAAAAACCTGGAGGGAGTGAGGTTTCCATATACCAGGGCCAAAATACAGATGTTTGGCCTAAAACTGGTTTTATTATTTTTATTTTGGATTTTGGAAAAACAAGCACACAAGTCTCCACAAAAGAACACAAGTCTCCACAAAATAACACAAGTACATGTGTTCTCTCTATTACTCTGGAAGAAAATGTAGCAACCAAAAAGAACAAAATGAACAGACCTGCTCTCCCTAGGCAGTGCACTCAGAGATGGAAAAACCAAGCAGGCAGAAATCAAGTGTAATGAAGGGACTCTGACCCCACAAGAATGCCCATTTTTTTCCAAATGAATCAAATGGTCTAATAAAGGATATTACCTTCCCTATAAACCTTTCTTCTCAGAAAACAAAGGCATAATGATTTCAAAATACTTCCACAACAAGGAGTAGAACCAGGCAATAGAGCAGCCAGGGCGACAAACGGGGAGAGCCCAAAGGCGGGGTCCAAGCAGTATATCATCACGAGAGGAAAGAGCTGAATGTATGACCCAGTAAAACCCTCCTGCTTGGATGTCTTATGAACAATTACAGGAATATATCATTGATTTTCACGCACGCCGCTTGAGGTGCGGGCTCTTCATCTGGTGTTTGAACTTTGCTGACCACTCTTGACACACAGGATGGGACTGACTTGAACAATGAATAAAAGCTAGCTGGTACGAACACTGTGAAATATAAATAGAGGAATTAGCAGCAGAGTTTCCGCCAGAATTTGCAGAGCAATGCTTATAAGCTTTGCTGTATACATGTGGTTTTGCTATAGCAACAACGATGAATAGTCATAATTTTCTATGAGAGACACCAAATCTGGTATTATCTGTGCTCTTCCATGTGAACAGAAGTGATTTCCCCTCTACATGCCATTCAGACTGGTAGCCAAAATGGGGAAGGAATCCATGATACTGAAGTTCCTATGCTGTGCATATGTGGGATTCCTCAGCAGATCAGTTCAGTCAGTATGACAGCAGATCTTCCAGCCTCTCAGTGACAAGCAACTAAGTCAAGGGAGAAAATAAAAAGATTAGCCCATTTCACTGTACATTTTGAGAGTCTATTGTTCCCTGCTGGAAGTATCACATAACTACCTGATAATGTGTGAGACATCAGAAAAGAACAGATTTTAAGAACTAATCTGTTAGTTTAGGAGAGGAAAATTCAGAGAGTTGATGTTCAGCTCAAACCAGAATACACAGAAGTGCCCCAAAAGTATCTTGGGCATGTGCCTAAGATGTATTCCACACTACACCACAGACAGAGGGATGATTTCTCCTACCCAGCAGAAAACACTAAAGGCAATTAAAGAGCTTTGAAGCTAGGATTGTCTGTCTATCTATCTATCTATCTATCTATCTATCTATCTATCTATCTATCTATCTATCTATCTATCTATCTATCTATCTATCTATCTATCTATCTAAACTCTCTCTCTCTCTCTCTCCCCCTATCTATTTATTTCAGGTGATTTTCAGCCACTGAAAACACCCATCAACCAGGCAGCTAAAAAAAGGTGAATAAAGCTAACCTAGCTGATACTTTAGAAACATTAAATTTTTTTTCAACTTTAATTAAAAACAGACAGAAGGTAACGTAGTTCAATACTAAGGAGGGGTAGGTGAAGTAAGGGAAGTTTTCGGTTCAATAAAGCAGCAAGGTAACCTCTACAGGAATAAAAGGTCGCATGGTATTATGCATTCCATTTCAGCAGAATATGTACCATTCTTCTGGCTGACAGATGAAGTAGTCCGGAAGACTTAATATACTCAAACTACATGAAAGGAGAGAATCATGATGACAGAACAAGACATACATATCCAAGCACATAAGCCAACTAAAAACATTGTTTCTTATGATAACAAAAAGCAAATAAGTATGATGAGAGGTACGATGAATACTATCGTGTGGGGCCTGGAGAGTCAATAAGGGTAGCTGGAAATGCCCATGTAAAAGAAAAGAAATTATGTTATTAATAATAGAGAAACTTCATGGAGTAAGTCCAACGGGTTTTAAAGGATTGCATTTCATGTCTATTATGTTCCATTAAAGCTGCAATCAGAGCAGATAGTGGTAATATTTTGCATCCAATATCCTGTGACATGATTAGAAAGTCCTAACTGACTGAGTGGACTCCCCAGTGTTTGTGATTAAAGTATTAATTAGGTAAACAAACAAAATGAAACTAGAAGATATCTAGAACAGACTACCACATTTCACAGAAATATAGGAGCTTCTCCTCAAAAAATCTGGTTGTTAAGAGCAGTAAGGAAAATTCTGTTACCAAAAGTGACTTTCATCCTGCAGATCTTGTTCTCAGTATACATAGCCTGTAATACAACTGCAGAAATTTCTAAAAGGAATGGATTTTTTTTCTTAACACAGAAATCTTGCATGGCATATCAAGTAACTCAGTAATGTCCGTTATCAATTACTCACCATAATGGACCTCATTATGATAAATAAGGAACAGCTAATGGCTTTTACAAAAATTGAAAAGTTGCCCAATGAAATGAGGTTTGATGTATTTCATGCAAACAGGATATGTCACCAACCTGAAATATCACTTTTTGCGTCTTTTAAAACCTGCAGTTTTGGAAACTTAGAGGAACAGCTGAGATTAGGGTTGGGAAAATCTATTTAACTGAAGGAGTGCTAAAATAACTGGGAATTTTTCAGGAGCATCTTGCTGGATGCCCAAGAAGACAGGACTCCTCAGATTCAAAAAAAAAAAAAAAAGGTACTTGAGCCAAGAAGATTTCTTTCTTGGTGAAAGCAATCACATAAATACTGTATTTACACCATATACATACACAAGCATATAGTACATGTATGTGTATGTATGCATGGAGAAAGAATTAAAGCAACACAATTATAAAATACAAATAGAAGTGAGTGAGTAATGGAGTCAGTAACTCAAATGAATGGAGTTATTACATATAAACAACTTTTAAATATTAAGGCATTTTAAAAATATTCTAGAAGCAAAAACCCAGTGAATTGATTATAAGTCAATAGCTAGATTCAGAGAGCAGGTTGGTGAAGTGTGATCAAGCAGAAGCAGAAAAGTTCACTAGGCATTCCAGTGGCATTGGAATTAAACAAGTCCTGTATCTACTTCTTAATGTATTACTGATAGATCAAAAAATTAGCCCTGCACAACAAAGGAGGATGTGAGGTAATGTCTTTGGCAATTAAGCATTTACAAAACCACAGACTCAAATATCTTAGGTTCAAGAATCTTACATAAATTAGATGAGGAAACCTCTAAATCGTTAGTATAATTTTCTGGCACACATTAAAGAGCACTAGAAAAATTGAAGAAGAATGGAAATTTGACAACATAGTTATAGGGAGGATCTTGTAGTTCATCTTCATTATCCTGAACAAAAAAGTGAAATTTAGTAAGGCAAAATACAAGCTACTTTAAAGGTTATCTAAGATGCAAACTGTGAAGAGCAGACACCTGAACAGTGGCACTAAAGGAATTAATAATTTGGTCCTAGAAAATAAAATCAAATAAAAAAATAAAACTACCAGAAATAATCTAACTGATTAAGTCTCACAAAGAGAAGCAAAAGAGTCACATAGCCTTTACAGAGGTGCTGATGAAAATAGCCTCATTAAAAGGATTATCTGAAATACATATCGTAGTATTGTATAGTAGTCAAAGACAGCTTGAACTTGAAATAATAAACTGCCTTGTGGACAGGCAGAAAGGTAATATGTATGCATTAAAATTAGAGTTCTGTTGTGGCATTTGAAGCAAATATCCCACTTCTACCTTCCTACTCGCTATCAATTTGAATTGTGAAGCCAAGTCAGAAACCTTGGTCCAGGTTACTACTTGCCAATGCAGAACAACTGGTGATGATGAGGAGACTTCATTACTGTGAAGTCTTGGTTGTATCAACCACACATACAAATGCTCTGTGGTGAACTTGCCACTGGCTGCCTCAAGAGAGGAGCCACCAACAGGAGATACAAGGATTCCCTGAAACAATACCTCAGCCTGGGCCATATTGACTACCATCAATGGTCCACTCTGGCTTCCAGTCAGGAGGCATGGAGACACACCATCCATAACGCTGCTGATTCCTTTGAGAATGCACACAGAATCAGTCTGGAGGAGAAAAGACAACGCAGAAAGAACCGTGCCTCGCCAACACCGCCTATGGAGACTTTCTGCTGTGCCTTTTGCAACTGGACTTGCCTATCTCGCATCGGCCTCTTTAGCCATCAACGCGCTTGCAGCAAGCGTGGGTAGAGCCCCTCCCAAATCTTCATTCGTGAAGCCTGGCCATGATGACTCTCGTACTGTTGAGATCTAGCTAGCATCTCTTCTACAATATAAAATGACAAAATTTGTCCATGCCTTTATGTGGTTATTGAACACTAGCTCTCAAGACTGTGTACCTGCACTTCTTCATCCATCCAACTTTTCTGCTGCCTCAGTAGCATTTCTTTTTTTATCTGACCTTAATAATTTTGTTTCTGTACTTAGACTCTTTTTATTACCTTCTCTTTTCTCCCATCACATTTTCAAATGCTGTTCTCCCTAGTGACAAGGGGAAGCTTCTCAGATGACCCTTCAAGGTGTCACCTAAGTCCCCAAGGACACGACATGTGGCACTGGGAGAGGTCCAAACATTCCCCCAGCAGCAGGATTCCCCAGTAGCAGTGTCTTGACTGGCTGTACAACTGCTACTGGCTCTGAGAGAATTGGTGATTCCTTGAGAGCAGAAAGGAATGGAGAAACACCTTTGGTCTCCCTCCAAACCCCTGCTCCCTGGCTACAATTGGCCAGCTGAAGGAGACACCAGAGGAGAAAAGTCAGCGAACCCTGACATAGGATCTCCATCCTCCCAAAATGAATGCTGTCATAAAATCATATAATCATAGAATTTTGAGGGGTTGGAATGGATCTTAAAGAACACCTAGTCCCAGACACCCCTGTCCTGGGCAGGGACACCACCCACTAGACCAGGTTATTCAAGGTCTTATCCAACCTGGCTTTGAACATTGCCAGGTTTTGGACATCCACAACCTCCCTGGGCAATCTGCTCCAGCATCTCACCACTCTCACAGTAAAAAGTTTCTTCTTAATATCTAACTTAAATTTCCCCTCTTTCAACTTGTACCCATCACTCTTTGCCCTATCATTGCAGTTCCTAAGGAAGAGTCCCACTGGCTTCCCTGTGGGCTCCCTTCAGATACTGGGAGGTTGCTATGAGGTCACCATGCAACCTTCTCTTCTCCAGGCTGAGCAGCCCCAGCTTTCTCAGCCTGCCTTCAAAAGGGAGGTGCTCCAGTCCCCTTATGAACTTCATGGCCCTCCTGTGAACTTGCTCCAACAGTTCTGTCTTCATTTGCTGGGGACACCAGAACTGTATATTGTACTCAGGTGAGGTCTCACTTCATCCTCAGTACTCAGAAACATCCCTTAGGCTTCCAAATTGGCCCAGGGGACCCAGGCATGTCAGCAGGATTTACACAGCAATTTACACCTGTTTGGGCTCCTCTAGTCCTCTCAATAATAGCTGTGTGTAAGAACAGCTACACTGAGGATATTTTTAGTCCTTAGTGGGCCAAGCTATCTACTAAGGAAATTTTAAGGGGTGGTGTATTGGCTACTCTGATACCTTTTCTATTTCCTATTTACTCACACACCCTCCTCTCCCCCTCCTCCCCATGATCTCTCTCCTTCTTCATCTTCTGACAAATTATGGGTCATGTTGCCCCTCTCAGGGAATAAAAATTTCTTGTTGTTTGTACACTTTTGTTGACACATTTCTGCTCTGCTGCAGGTGTTCCTCCCACTCAGACTTTTAGCTGCTTCTCAAAGCTACATGCCTGGTCCATGGTTGTTGAATAGTGATCCCTTTCTGACTTTTCAGGGAAGAGACAATGCAGAGATCTTGGCTCCCGAATGCATCATGAGTGGGAGGACAGAGGGGGTTGCTGGGACTGAGGAGGTCCAGCTGTGAGGAACTTTAAGGCAAGGTATGCAAGCCATGAGGTGTCTATGGCCCATCGTTAGGCTCTAGGAATAGGTGTTTCAGTCAAGAGCACAGACACAGGATGGATCAAACATTTCACTTAAGTACCAAAAAAAGGGGAACAGAAGAAGAAAAGCTCTTGTTTTAGTAGGGATAAAAAGCTTCCTTTTTAAGGGCTCCTTTCCACCCCACGTGGAATAGTCCGATGGGTCTGTGCAGGAGTATTAAAGCCTCACATGAAGTCATGCAAAACCAATACTACCTTTATTCTGCTTCCCCGCGCTCACACCCCGTTCTCCCTTGCCATCTGCCAGAGAAATAAAGACCAAATAATGCCCCTTCCCTCCTCTCTTACTTTCTCATTTGGTGCTTTCTGACATTCTTAATCCATCCTTTCCAGCAGCTAAAATATCCAGTGTTTGTCCTATTAACAACTTTGTTTCATCAGTGGAGCAAAGGGGTTAGGCGTTCAAAAGCACTGTTAAATGTATTGTTGCAATATATACAAACAGGTCAACTGGGAAAAGAATATCTTAAATTTTGTCACAGCTTTGAAGTATTTGCCTTTTTAACTGTAATACTCTTGCAATATTCATAGTGTAATTTCCTGAAATTTATCTTCTACACTAGCGGTCTGACCTGAAGTAGTCTATTGGTCCTCATCTGAATCACAACTTTTAGCATCACAGCACAGTCCTTCACAACCTGAGGTAATGCAGTAAATGACAGGAGTGAAAACTGAGAAACTGAGAGTTGGAAAGGACCTTTAAAAATTGTCTATCTCAGCTCCCCCTGGGGACATTATTCACTGTCATTTGCTCAAAGTCTCACTCAATCTGACCTTCCAGTGAGGGAGCACTCACAACTACTCTGGGCAACCTATTCCAGTGTCTCACTATAATTGTAAAAAAATTCCTTATGTCCAAATTAAATCTATCATTTTAAAACCATTTTACCTTGTATTGTCCCTAGAGACCTTGGTAAAAAGTCTGATTTGCTAAAGTGAATTGCTTAAAGCTACGCTCGCTGAAGCCAACCAACTGTACCCCTCGGCTTGTTGTTGTCTGCATAAAACCCTGCATAGTATAGATTACAACACCTTTGAATTATTTGAATTACACATATTTTTAGTATATAATAGATTTGAATTACTTCCTCAATGAGACTGAAGATGTTTCAAATGGTATGAATTGTCCATTGTGTCTCTGGGCAGACAAGACATGCCTAAGACATGGGGAATATTCATAAAATGTGTGTGAAAATTTATTTAAAAAACTCGATTTAAGATGTGTAAATTAAGACTATTCAAATAATTATAAGTTGGGCAGCACTGGACAAGTTTTCAGGGGCAAGTAAAGGATCCATCCCTGAAACTTGCACATAACAAGTGCCTGCTCCAAAGCACAGACTTGTGGTCATAGCCATAACAACAAGGGTAAGATGATGCATAAAACTTATCTCCCTTGAACCTGAAACTTAAAAGGAACAAAACCAGCCCCAGTCAGACAAGGAAATTCCATCCTAATCAGTTTAATTTTAGCAAATCTAAAAAGAATTTTAAAAACCCCTTAAAATAGAAACTGTCAACATTTTCTTGCATATATTGCCTCTAACATGTCAAAAGACCTTCAGCTATCTGTACCAATTTCTGCAGCACATGGCTAAGAGCATAAGTTCTTCATGCTGTACAAAACAAAAATTATTTTAGTTCCACATCTCTAGTGTAAAATTTAATATTGTATTATTTGTTATTTATTGCGTCTTATTGTTTTGTAGCAGTTTGGTTATAAATTTGGGTCAAAGAGAATCACTGAATTCAACAGGATAGTGTTTTCAGATTTTGTGACAGAAAAGGGTAATAAAGGTGAAAGGCAAAGTAAAATCAAAATGAAATTAAAAAAAATTATTTTGAATTAAAATGAATTTGTATGCCTAAGAGACATCACAGCAGATGAAAATATAAGAGATAAAGAAGGAAGATAACTTAGTCTGGAGTATTTAAAATTTCTTTTGCACGTATCAAATGATTTTATAAAAGAAAAAAGTAAAAGTAGATTAGTTTATATTACCACTTTTACATCCAGGATTATTTTCATCAATTTAAATCTGTTGAGAGTCATGTTTAAAATAGCAAAGGATCGCATCATACACTCTTAAGCCCTATATATAACTGCATTCTCCTACTCCCACCCTGTGTATTTTTCTGAGTCAAAGGTGTCCTCCAGGATATTTAAAAAAAAAAAAGGCAAAAACCAAAAAACAAACAAAAAACAAAGGAAAAAAATTGCAGTGAGTAATTTGCATGTGAATTACCCCACTTGAACCAGCCTAAATTAAGAATAACTAAGAAGAACTCATTAAAAAATGTGAAATTAAGACTAATATTCGGCTTATAGAAAGGCACTTGTGTAATTTTATTTTTCTATGTATTGAAGAAATCTTCAGGAGCTATAGACTAAATCTTTGGCCATTATCTTTTAATTGAGTAAAGAGCTTTCTCTGAGAGAGAGAAGATACACAGCAATTTTCTCTTGGGATATGTTAGCTTGAAAATGGTTATAATGTTCCTTTTAAATAGAGGGGAAAGGGGCAAGAGTTCTTTTGCCACTAATTTTCCTGATGTTTTTGCATCTGTGAGCATGAAGATCAATTTAATTATGAAGCAGCATTATATTATTATAGAATTAAACAACTAATAAAAAGGAATCTTTTTATGGTATACATCAATCCTGTCAGCTCAGCAATTTTGAAGAAGTCAAATTAGCATTCTAAATAATTTTAAATATGTGACTTAAATCAAATACACTGCTGATGTGTTTTCAGAAAGTGGAGCCATGTCACACTCTTAAATACCAGCAGGAGAAGCTTCGCAGGCAAAGTACACGATTGCAAAAATATCTGAGCAGAGAAGCCTTAAATCACTGATTCAGATTCTACATAGTGAATTACAATTAGTTTATAACCTCAAATAATACAATAATAGATTGTTAACCTGAAGTCAGATTTCATACTTTCCCTTCAGGATCTTACAGACAGGTGCTACCTTGAATAAGGTGAAGCTCAGTTGATCATGCTTTTAGAGCTTAAGAAATGAGAAATCATCACCACAAATGACCAAAAGTATGAATAACAGATAGATACCATAAGGGCAAAACCCCCTAAAATCTATGTCAAAGATCAAGTAGGATTTTTTAGTTTTACTTCCAAAATTGGTCACTAAATATTCAATCTGAAGACTGGAATCAACTTATTAGTTTTAAAACTGGCTGTAATTCATATGCATATAACATTTACATGTAAAAACTAATCAACACTGGTTTGAACCTCATGTGGTAAAAATATTGTCAGGTAATTAGTATTTCAGCTGAGCATTTTCTGTATTAATATTCTGTATGTATTTGAAGGCTTTCAGTTCAGAAAACTCGATAATATCCATTCTTGGCTTGAGCAAAACTAAGTCTTAGCGACATAATATGCATAATCTACTATTAGCTGTTAGGAAATAAGAAACAAGGGTACACACCTGTTTCTTAAGCAGAACTCTTCAAGCTGTGCAATGGCTCTACAGGGGCAGAAAATACTGTCAGAATTCTTCTTCAATGAGTATACGAAAATCTCATCAGTGCCAAGTGAAATGTATAAATAAGAGTACTGACAGTGAAACTAACCTTACACCCTTATCTCGTACCAGTGTTATGACCAGAACTAATACCAAAGCTAAACTAAAACATATTCTCAATGGCTTTAGGAGACAAAAGGCAGCTTGATGTCTGTAGCTTGAGAGAGCAAGTGAAACCCTTCCATTTAGCTGTCTGTGAAGTCCATTTTCTGAGTAATTTTGCACAAGGTGCTGTGGAGGTAGTATTGAAAAAACAGCGTAGTGCACTGGGGTGCTGGTTTGGGCTGGGGTAAAGCTAATTTTCTTTACAGTGGCTGGTATAGGGCTGTGTTTTGGATTTGTGCTGAAAACAGTTGATAGTGTCGAGATGTTTTAGCTGTTGACGAGCAGTTCTTACACAGAGCCAAGGCCTTTCCTGTTTCTCATACAACCACACTGGTGAGGAAGTTGGAGGTGCATGGATGGCTGGAGGAGCCGCAGCTGGGCCAGGTGCCCCAAACTGACCAAAGGGGTCTTCCAGACCATAGGACATCATGCTCAATATATAAAGAGAGGAAGGAGGAGGAAGCAGGGGGTCGTCTGGAGCGGTGGCATTTGTGGTACCAAGCAACTGCTGCGCATGATGGAGCTCTCCTGGAGAGGCTGAACACCTACCTGTCCATGGGAAGCTGGGAATTAATTCCCTTTTTTTGCTTTGCTTGTGTGTAATGGCTTTTACTTTCCCCGTCAAACTGTCGTTATCTCAACCCATGAGTTCTGTAGCCTTTGCCCTTCCGATTCCCTCCACCATCCCTCCGGTGGGAGAGTAAGCGAGTGGCTTTGTGGTGCTTGGTTGTTGGCTGGGGTCAAACCACGACAAAGGAGAATGATTCTAGGTGGATTTTTATGGAACCTAAGGGCCAAATGCTAGTCCTCCTGACATCAACAGCAAAACGTGCATTTAATTCCAGACAACCTTCACCTTTAGCTGAAGGCTTCTACCTCCACGGCACGACTACAATAATGAGCAGTAAAAATGTACATCTCACTCCTGTCTATATCAAACATGAGACATCAAAACAGTGCAGATAAAACTGTATTTCAGATGAGAAGATAATTTTCTCCTTGATTTCTAGTGAACTTTTCAATTAGGGCTGAGTGTAATGGCTTTTTGTACTGTGTTCAAGTTGTGGGCAAAATTCTGACACAGTAAATGAAGCTTCTGATTTCTTTCAGTTGCTCTCTAGCTAATAAAGCATTTTTGTTGCTACAGAAAATTCAGTCAGCAACTTAAAGCTGAAAGACTCATTATACAGTAA
Source organism: Grallaria varia (assembly GCA_013396735.1). Classification (NCBI taxonomy): domain Eukaryota; kingdom Metazoa; phylum Chordata; class Aves; order Passeriformes; family Formicariidae; genus Grallaria; species Grallaria varia. The sequence continues at coordinate 150,082 of VWZG01007502.1, forward strand.
TAAAACCCATGAGATGATTGTTTTAAAAGTTCTAATATCCAGACTTTTAGAAATCTAGGAAACAGCAAACCAACTGCAGAGTTGACACTTGTTCATGTATGGCTTCTAAGTCGCAGATTAGATTCAGGAGCTCGGAAAAGGCACCATTAAATTTCAAATCAAAAAAGTATAAAATTTACCTTAAAGCATCATTTGAAATGTTCTGCTAAAATGTACTACTATAACTACAGTACTATGGGTCTTTAATGAATTATGGAACTAATGTATTCCACATGTTTATGGTATTCTCTTTTTCAAAAAATAAAAATAATGAAAAAAAATCATGCTTTCAGGTTTTTGAGGTAGAGTTAATTTATGAAGAATTTGCCAAGATGTTCTGCAGGTTTTTTTGCTGGTGTTGCACTTTACCAGCAGAAACAAAAAAGGATTCTTCAACAGTTTAGTGGAAAATCAATTATAAATTATGTGAGGTACCTCCAAAATTTTCCACAGGAATGGGAACATATCCATTCATTTTCTGTAAAACAAAATGGCAATTTTCCCTGCAATTTTCTTCCAATTTTTCACCTCCATTTTTAAGTAGACTCAATGATATTTTTGTTTCATTTGGCTTAAGACATCTTTTTACAAAACAGTTTTGTTTATTTTTCATGTGATGTTTTCCCATTTTACTTAGGTGGTAATTTTACTTAAGTAATGTCCATGAAATCTATTAACTTCAGTCTTCCTGAAACTGGGTTATCTTTTGCAGTGAATACCACATGAAGATTTTGGATATCTGGACAACACAATCTGTTTGTATAGTCATTCCAAAAAAAAATAAATTAATAGACTTCATGCAGTTTTTACTGGTCTCATTATCCCAGTGTGATAAAGCCCAGTAAGCTTGAAAGAGGCAGATGAGGATTTTATGTTTCAAATTGCCAGAGAAATAGAAACAATCTGGAAACATGGAATAAATAAATGTGCCTTTTCTGCCTGAAGAAATGATACTCCTACAGGTAGTTAAATATCTTCCCTATTAACATCTATAGCCCTCTTTAAATAAATAAAAATTCATTTCAGTTGTAACTGGAGTCCATATAAGCAAAACAAAAAATAGTCGGCAACTGCTAATCAATGCCTTATATACATAGCCCTGGTGTTCAAGAAATGGAAATCTCTGGCTCTGCCAGCCTAGAACCACCTCTGCTGTTATTGATGGGGTAATTTCAGAGCAGGAAAGGTGGCTCAGAGAAGGAATCACAACACCCAGCTGTAAGATATACACTGAATATATTCATAGTATGAATGCAAACTAGTTATATTCCTTGCATAGAGGAATTCCAGAGATACCTCCATAAGGAATACAACAATTGTATCTTCAGTCTGGTAAATGCATCAGTAAAGCCAGTGGGCTTACCATCTTTTCAAGTTAAATAAAAGGAAAAGAAGGAAGCTACCTGAAGACCTTCAGGAAGCAATAGCTGATCTTGGATTCAAGTGTCAAAGAAATGATAGAATAATTAAATCGATTACTTCTTGCTTAGAATTAAGCTTCTATTTTTATTATTTACAAAAATCCAAATAAGACCAAACCAACTAACCAACCAAAAAACCCCAAACCAACCAAAACCCACCCCCCTCCAAAAAAAAACCCAAACCAACAAACCCCCAAAAAGTTATTATTAAAAGCCCAGCTTTTTTCACACAGAAATATAAGTGAAAACTTAAAATACAAAACAGGATTGAATTGCAGGCCTTTCTCTCCCTCCCACTATCAAACACAATTTAAGGCTTTGCATCTCATAGACACAATGCAAACAAAAATCCATGCAGTTTATATGCCAAATGACTTAATATCTAGAAAATTAAACATTTGTACTGACAGATTATTCACTTCAAGTGTCTCCAAATGGAAGGAGTTGCCCTGGTGCTTTACAAAATTGATTGGTTTAAAAAAAGTCCTCCAAACCACAGGAAAATAAACCTGCATATTAGGCCATGAAGACGGCATAGTCTTCACAGATGGTTGCCTATTCCTAAAGCTTCAAGCCTTCAGAGACTGAAGAGAATATATATTGTCATAATCAGCCCATTGCCTGTACTAGCAAAAGTTAATAGAGGTTTCATTTACTGCACCCATACCCTGCCTAGTGTAAAAACTGTGGTTTTCAATGCCATCTTCAAAGCTCATTGATCTTTCAATACTCACACCTTGGGCGACTTCAGTAATATTCTTCCAACACATTCATCTCAATTCTGTTTTGAAGAGAACAAAAGTCATGAATCTGCCTTTCTTCAGAAAAATAAAACAAAATGAAAAACAAAAACAAACCAAACCAAAGCCCC
>VWZG01007502.1:152445-204189 GCA_013396735.1 Grallaria varia
AAAAAGTAGTTCATATTAACTCCAGACAGAATAAAAACAACCTTTTTTCCTAGATGTCCCAAAAGGATGCTATGCTTAAAAGTACCTTCCCTAGATCATCTCTCATATTCCACATTTTTTATTCTTCCATGTTGCTAAATCCTTGATCCAGGGCCTCATCATCTCATCTAGGGATTCACTTTATCCAACCGTGTCCTGCTGAAAATTTAACTAATCTGAACTACTTGCTTTTGTTGCCTCTATATAGGTAGGGTATATAAACAGACAGTCCAGTGACAGATTTGTCCCAGCCCAGAACAGAGGTCTCAGATGGCAAAGACACATGCAGAGCCTGGATGTGAAGCTCTGGAATAAAGCCCAGCTCAGAGGTTATGCCTGGGTTCTGGGACTGAATAAACAGATTAGCATTATTCATACTGATTAGAAAGAAGGCAAAAGGGATTAACAGGGAAAAGATTAAGTCTTCATTTATCCATATCAGATTTGCGGTAACATCTGGAAATAGGTAGAGGGAGACAGTAATTTAAGTCAGTAAAGTGAAGCACATTTTAAAATATCTAGTTGGAGCTTGACCTTAAGGCTCTGGCACTATTTTTCAAATTCAATATCTATTTTCATATAAAAAACATTTGAAAATATTATAATAATTATCATCACCATCCAAAGCACAGCTACTACAAATTAGTTCTCTCTTTCAATTCCTTTTCATTGATGTCCAATGCCATTTTTAAGATCTGGAAAATAAGTTCATATGGCTTTCAGGAAAAAAATGTTTTGGTTCTGTGCTAGGCAACAATATATATGGTTTCTCTTAATGGTTTTTTTTTTTATTTATTTAATCACTGCAACTGGCGTGTCTCCTGTGTCCCACCACTGCAACTGTGTCATTAATCTGGAAAAGGTCAACCACAAAACAAAATTTTAAATTGAGCTAAGCACAGTTCAGTTATATTATTCTATTTAAAAAAGTGAGGCACATTCAGCACATTGAAGATCCATCTAACCTTTCTTTTGTCTTTCCTCTTCACAAAATTCTCATAGATTTATGTGTCGCAGAGGGTCTCTGTTACAGTTTCTCTGTTTAATGCACCTCTAATCTATTTTGTCCCTTTTAGTGGTCCTATTTAAGCCTTAAAAGCTTGAAATGACAAGTATTTTGATAGTAAAACCTTTATTTTCCCTCCATCCAGGAGGACATTGAGCCTGTGGGTCTTTGAGATGACCTCTGCAATGGTGACTTCATGGAGGAACTGCTGTCTGTGTTCTCATGAGGACAACGTCAGGACTATTAAGTGCAGTGTCATCTGTAATTGTTTAACCATCACCTACATAAAACAATAAGAGCCTCAGAGGAAACATTTCACAAAGCAATGAAGAACTTCCATGCAAATCTAGTTTGGCAGGAAAGCCATCAATCTACGTGAGGAACCCATGTAGAAATATTGGAGAGCCTGTTTAAATTCTGGTCTTTTCACCTGTCTCTTTGTCTAATACAGAGCCTTGTTCTATATTGGAATATGCAACATCAACACTTCATCCATAAGTGTTGGTACAGATAGTTTTAAGAACGTGATCTGCTGGACCTCTTTAATCAGGTCTGTGTGAGTCATTTCTCAGAGAAAAAAAATACTATGGATCAGCCTTGGCAACTGAGGTTAATCACCCTGAAAACCTCCCTGAGTCCCTGAACTTTCCCCAGTAACCTTAGTACCAGCAGAAAATGTTCCTTTGCCATCTTTTTTACACGGGAAGATAGTTCCTGGAAATCTCTTAGAAATATTTGCTAAGCTTTACAGCATTAGTGCGAGGCTCTTCACATGTCCTGCTTTCAAATTACTCCAAAGTATGTTTTTTTTCCTTTGTCTTTCAATACGTAAAGATCCGTGAACTGCAAGACAAGGTCTAATTCTAGAATAGCTTCATTACTACAAGAATGTTAGTAAAATTACTTTATCAATATACTGAATTAGTCATATTGATAATTTATTATAATATACACTTACATTTTTTCCCCCAGAAAAACATGAATTTAGAATGCCGTGTAAGGTGTTAATTCATGATTGTTCCAAGACTCCGTATCAGATGTACTTACCTCTGCCTGAATTCATCCCTAGAAAGGTGGATGGGAAGGCTTAAGATTTATCCACTCTGTTAAGCAGAGTGTTTCCACTGAAATCAAGAGAGTTTTGTGTAAGCAATAAGTTACTTATTTGTTTCTAAAACTCAAGAATACATTTCTTTTTTTTCCACGTGGAATGCATAAGATAGATGACTTTTGACCATTCTCCATAAAGCTAACACTGTTTCAGCTTCTCAGTGTCTTGAAGTGAGAGAAAATCTAGACTTCCATTTATGTGACACTGATAATTATTGCTTAATTATCCAATTTATAAAACAATAATAGCAGACAGCCTCAAAGGAGGCAGATTCTAGCACATCCCCAAATTATATACTCAGCACAATGCCCATTATCGCAAATTGTTTCCTATTAATGTTTCCATGAAATGGAAATCAAATCTAATGATATTCTCCCAACAAAACAAGTAGGAAGAGATGCTTCCCACCATTTTTTCCCCAGTACTTATATTTTCTTTTAATTGTTCCATTAGTTAACTACCAGGACCAAGGTGAAAATGGTTCTGTTCTCAATTAGATATCAAAATCAGAAGTGGCTCCCAAGCTAGACCTACCTCCTGTTCCTACTGCCTCTGCTCCACTGTCCTGTGCTATTGACACTTGGCTCACCCTCCAGCTCCATTCTGTCCCTCTGTTCCAGTCACCTCAGACCTGGTACCTGGCCACTATTTTCCCCATGTAAGGAAAGGCCCAGTCTTCACTCTCATATCCCCTTGTTTTCTGTCACCACTCAGTATTGCTTTCACTGCAACTTTGCTAAAAACTGGTTCATAAATTTCATCTAGTGAATCATTCAGCTGTTTATATCTGCCATGGCCAAAAATTAAAGAGGATGGTGGGGAGAGGAAGGATACTAAGTGAATCCTCTAATAGCACTTAAAATCATAACAGTTCCAAAGAAAACACTAATTGTCTTTAATCAGCTTTCAAGAAGCATTATAGAACACTTCTAGCCATTAGGCACACCTCTGTTCCTAGATGCAAGAACCACTATCCTAACAGAGTCTCATACAATGTGAAATAAACCTTCTCCATAAAATATTTAATAGACCTACAAAAGTAGAATAGCTGATAATAGGCTACCTCTGAAAATCCATGAAAAGGAGAATTTAGTCATTAGGCTTTATTCCTTCTTGCCTTCCAAAAGACATTATCCAAACAACATAGCCTACTGCACATCAGAAAAAATAACCACATCCTAAAATTGAAATGAAAAAAATATGTGGTGACATTATTCCAATAAGAATTTACCGGATTTTTTTTATTCATTTGCAAAAACAACTACTTCCATCACCATTGAGATGAACAGGTTTCAGTTCTCATTGAAAGTCCTGAAAGGTCTATGTGGACAAAGAATTTCTGTAGTTATAAGTACCTGTATAGTAGTTAAATATTGCCCATGTTACTCAATTCATGAAGGATAAATATACATTATATATAAAAAATCTCTCATATAGGCTAGACATTGTAAAAGAATTCTTGCTCTGGATAGACACACTCTCTAAGGCAACTTTGGCTTATTTTATACATTTAAAAACAAGAAATGCAATAAACATTCCAGTATTCTACATAATTACACTTGTATAAATAAAGCTGGATTTGCCACTGATGTTAAAATAAAGTAAGTTCCAGTGGAACAAAGAAAAATAATTTAATATAGAACATATACATCAATTAATAAGGGAAAATCTCCTCCGTTTCCAAGGTCTACCTTAGAAGCTATAGATATTAATTGATTTCTCCTCATAAAGTTAGATATTTCTTTTAAATTCAGTAAGAACTGTGAATTTCCTAAAAATACTTATATAACAAACAAGAAAAGGTTGAGGAAAAAGTAAAATCCCTGTGAGCTGAAATTTAATAGATTGCAGTTAGTTGCTCCAAATTGTTTGTGGTCAAAAGCATTTTGAAAGCACAGTGTTATTGCACGATGAGTAAGTCAGGTTTTCTTTCCCTTTTCTTTTTTTCTTTTTTTTTTTTTTTTTTGGTTTTTCCTCTCCAGTGCAATTTTTACCAGGAATTGTCACCTAGAACAAGTCTTACATTAGCCCAAAATGCCAGATGTTAATTTCCCTACACTGTTTTTGTGTGACTGCCTTTCCAAAAGTACTATGGAAGCCGTAAGTCCAGTTTCAGGGATGCTGAGCACCCAAAGCTTCAGTTGAATCAGTGGTGGCTGTGGATACTGGGTGGCCTTTAAAACCAAGTTATAAGGGGATGGTGCTGACATAAAGAAAGTAGCCCTGGAAGCTCCTAGCACAGAGAACACCCATTGACTCATCTGGTATTTCCATGCATGAGAAATTGGAAAACTGCTTAGGAGATGCTTGGGCTTCATTCAGTTTTATTATGGATTCTTTTAACTTCCATGTCCCCACTTATGCATTTTAAGGTAAATGAAACCTACCCTCCGTGGTTTTGTGCTTTTATGTGTGTCCGTACACAGACATATTCCTCCATACTGTATTTTGAGGCAACAAACCTAAACTCCTTTATCTACTTAGAGACCCGTCCAAAAAAATGGGTACAAGATGAAAGAGATGATCTGCCGCCTGCAGAAGCAGCAAGACAATGACTATTTACCTGTCACAATATCACCACCGTCATTTTGGTGAGTTTCTTTACTGGAACATTACCATATTTTTGGCAAATTCAGTCTCATGAACTTCTGCAAAGTTATACAGATGAAAAACTTAAGTTTGATGGAGCTTGCAACAGTATTGTTAGAGAAATATTTTTTTTTTCAGTCTGGGATTCCCGGATCCCTGTGCACACTTCTGCTAGCTACCAAAAAGGAAGAAAGGTGGAAAAATAGTTCTGGTAACGTGGTTCATGATGATGATCTTCAAATGCATGGAAGGATGGAATGCCCCCATACAAAAGAAAACAGCTTGACTTCTTTGCATGGTCAGAAAAGTACAAGGGATAAGGGAGTAGACCTAACAATAGGTGAGAAAAACAGGTCCAATAAAATGATGAAAAATTAACACTTAATTTGCTAAATGCCAGAATTTCATAACTGACTTTCAAAAGTGAAAAGGTATCATTTCATCCTCTTATTACAGCTGTTCTGCAAAGGGAAAGCTACAGCAGAAAACAAAGGAAGAGGGTTTTATAGTAGTTTACTTTAATGGAGGAAAAAAACCCCTCAAGACAGCTGCAAAAATGAAGTTTTCTTAAGTGCTCCTTAGTGAAATTGGACAGCACTGAGCTGAGACCTAAACCTGTGTAAAAGGAATTTCTCCTGCAAATATAGACCTTACACAGTATTCTGAGCAACCTCGTTTAGCCAGTAGCTGGCACAGGGATAAGATCTTCCAGAACCTATGACCATTCTCCAGAAGGCTAACACTGTTTCAGCGTCTCAGCTTCTTGAAGGGGTGAGAAAATCTAGACATCCATTTATGTGACACTGATAATTATTGCTTAATTATCCAATTTATAAAACAATAATAGCAGACAGCCTCAAAGGAGGCAGATTCTAGCACATCCCCAAATTACATACTCAGCACAATACCCATCATTGCAAATGATCAATGTTTTCATGAAAGAGAAACTAAAACTAACAGTATTCTCCTGGCAAAATAAGTAGGCAGAGATGCAAGGGCCTGAAAATGACAGGCTCTAAAATTTCTTCTCTCAAGCTGCTTGAAATGCTGACTTATACCTTTATGAACAGATAAGGAACCAAGTAAATTGCCAACAACAGTGGCCTGTCCAAAAATAAGTCAATGTTTACTGACTTAGAGCAAAAGTTTTGGAATTACAAAAGTCATGTCAGCAAAGTTTTGTGATCAGACAGAGATCAGATTAGCTGTTGAGGATTTTTTCTGATCTCTCCAGCCTTGGAATACTTTCTTTTATCCACCTTCTCTCTGTGGCTGTATGCATAATGTATGAATGAACAGTGCATGAATGAGAATGTTACAGTTCATTCAGTGGCAAAATAAAATTAAAGCATTCCTGTCCACTCCCCCCTCGTTCTTGTCTCAACTGTTTTTGGTGCTGCACTGTAAGCACGTCATTGAAACAAACAAAAAAAGACCACCCATACATATATATCAGTGCAACAGAGTGTGAAGGTCTGTACCTTTTTAGACCAACATATAATCCAGTTGGCATGATAAAACAGTGAGAAAGGTGGCCAAAAAGGGTCCGTCTGCAGCCAGAGCAGCCCCCTAAGCTGACTTACTGAGCAAATAAGAGTTGGACTCAGAGATCCTTGCGAGTCTCTTCCATCTCAGCATATTCTGTGATCCTGTGAAATGGTCTCTCCCTAACACCTGTAAAGGGGAGGTGGCAGGACAGGGACGTACCTCCAGAAGGCTGGGCAGGGTGAGACTGCTGTTCAGTGACAGCCCTCCCCTATGTTGCACTGAAGTGACCATAAAATTGCTCCCTGAGAAGAAAGCAGTGCATGGCATAGTGGTGGGGTGACACTTGGGCTTGGAACTTCCCATTGTCTGCTTGTGTAGAGGCACAAGAAGTACCCACGGACTCTTCATGATCTTATCCAGTTATCAATATCTTCTCCAATTGTCCTTCCACTGTTCCTTTTGCTCATTTGCTACCACAGATGTTTTCATTCCTAAATTTCCCATGAAATTGGGTTCTATCTATGCAGGAAAAGATCTATTATTCTACAAGGGAGAAGCACAAAGGTTTGTACATATTGTATTCTGCAAGCAGTTGGTCCTACACAGAATTGGCGTGAACAGAATTTATTTTTTTTAAATTAAAGATAATGAACATATATTAAGAGAATCCTGCTGAAAGGGATTTGACTTCCAGCAATATACTTCAGGTCTGTGAGGTATCTGTTTCTTATGTATCTGTATCTCAGCATACTGGGAAGTCATTAAGAGTCAGGACTTCACATCAACATTCACATGTAAACATGAACTTATTTTGCCATGTGAGGTAACATTACTCAGACAACTGAGACCTACAACTTTAATATGAAGCCATTAGACAGTACTTAATAGAGAGACAGGCAGATTTTGTCAACCTGAATGCATTAAAATGTTAGACCATAGAACAAAGTAACTATGGAATCGACCAAGAAAAATCAAATTGAAAGACAAGAATTTCTAGTTAAAAAAAATCTTTTTTCCCCCCCCACTTATCACAGATATTTTCATATTAATAAAACGGAAAGGAGTAAAGTACAAAGAGATTTTTGTTCATTTGGTCACCTTTAACATTCATGAGGACAAATAGTCTACAAGTTGGATGTGGTACTGACATAAGAACTATCATTATAATTAAAATGGAACACTGAACTTTTATTGGAGAACAAGAGCAATGAGTGCCGAACGGTGACCTTCTGTTTAAAATATTTGGAAGACAGGCTCACACTATGACCTGCTTCCAGTTTCCAGTGGTATTAGGGATGAAGCCAGTATAAATCCAGTTGTCACAAAAGAAAAAGTTATAGTATATATTAAACCACAAAAAAATACTTTCAAATAACATTAAGGGTATGACTTAAGCCCACAAAAACCAGGAAACTCAGAGTTAGGGCTGCAAGTCTGTCCTCAATTCACCCCATTTTCTTTAGGTATATAGCAGATATGAAGAGAGCTACCTGAAACACGATGATTTTGGTTTATGAGGGGTGGCCCAAAATCTGGTATTGATCTGTGCTGGGCAGGGCTTGCCTGTTACGCTAAAGCTGACGAAGCCTTCTCATGTAGTGGAAGATTATATGACAAAACCCCACATCTCTGCACTAAATGTTAGTGACAGAAAGTGCACATCCCTTTACCTGATTAACCGTGATCCATGTTTCTGGACTTCAGACAGTTGATTTCCTTTGGAGATGTCTGCTGGGAATTAGTGGACTAGCCTGTGTCCCGTATATAGCTCTGGAATGAATGACCCATTGTGACTGGGACCTGAGCATGCTGAAGAAAGCAGCCAAAATGCCAATAAAGCAAAGTGGATTGATAGCTGACAATCAATCACTAGTAGAGAATATGTGATCATTTGATAAAAGTGATGAGATTCAACAGAAAGAACACTTCAAAAGTAGTAACAGGTTAAGAGATGAGCTCAAGAAGCAACTATGAAGTAGATAATAAGCTACAACAGTGAGATGAGATTATTGTCTGATACTCAAGAATAATATGACTTGTATCAGTTTGAGTTGAAAGTGTAAGGAAAGAGAAACTGAGAAATACATAAACATTTTGTTTAGTTATAACTATGCCTTATGCTTGCTCAAGTGAAGAGTGACCACTTCCCGGAACACTCAAACCTTTTGTATATTTGCCATCACAAGTTTAAAAATATTCAGGATTTTCACTTTGGTTTGGTCAGTCTTTGAATCATTCTAGCAAAGATTATGAGTAATTCCTGCATCCCTGCAGATATGCCATGCTTCGTCAGTTTATCCTTGAGCTGCATTGCATTCTGAGGTGCAGTTACATGAAAAAAATGTACCATTTTGCTGATATAAGGGCATCTACTCAAGTTTTCATGAAAATTGTTAAGTCAGATGACTTGTAATTTTTCCACACTCTTAATAATGTAACAAAAAAAACAAACAAAAAAAAATATTACACAGGTCTTTGGTTTCATGTCCTGCATTATTTTTCAGGAAGTCAATAACAGCTGGTTTGGGTACAGTAGACACCCTATCACTGTCAGCCCCTCTATTACATTTCACAGGACCACGTCGGTGACTTCATCACATCAGAATCCTGTGGTGACCGATCTCCAAGATTCACTCAGGTATTGATCCATGCTTTCCAGAAATTCAGACCTTTAAGGTCTCCCAAGCATATCAGAGAGCTGGAATGTGTCTAGAATTTGCAATGAATTTCAAAATTTGCTGAGTTTTAAGTAATTCTGTGTTTCTTCAGGTGAGACACACAGCAATCTGTGATGCTGTGCTTTTTTTGCCATAGTTATGCACAATAGCTCCATATTTCTTGGGTTGAAATTTGTATTTTAATTTCAAGATATAGCATAAGGATCTAATAAAACTACTGATATGCATGGCATACACTTCTTTAAATCATTCGGTGCTAATTTGAAGTCGTGGTGATTACCATCATATCAAAATACGTGGCTAAGGTTTGATTTCCTTACTCCTTGAACAAGGTGAATTCTTGTAAACATACTGCCATCTATTTATAGAAATAATGTAAATGAACTGAAAACCTGATTTTAGCTGGTGTTATGCCATTCATGCTCAGAGTGAAGATGACGAAAATGCAAAGTTGTCGTCATTCTCCCAATTTGCATTTCAAGATAAAGCACAGAGCCTATTCTTCCCATGGAGTCCAGTCTCATTCAGCTTTCAGAGCTAGATTAATCATCTGCCAAAGCAAAGGTTTCTTTCATTTAAGCCCATAGGTTTGCATCAGATCAAAAGCAAAAAATAGCTGAAACAGGCAGGCTTTACACAGTTCCCCTCCAAAGAAGAAATTGCTCTATATTTGCTGGAAATCCAACCTGTTTCACCAAAACATTTGCAGTCTTTGTTAAAATGTATGGCTTGGGGTTCATTTACTGAAAATTTCATAACACTAAGCACATACCCCCAGAGATACACTTTGTAACAGCAGTCTATGCTACCAGCATGCAGACAATCGAGCTACCAAGCACCAGCTGACATTCTACGACATTTTTCATTTGTCTTCTTAGCTAGCCTCCTCCATGTGCAAGGCAATAGAACCTTTATATTCCTTTTTCCTTGAGACTTAAGCTAGGTTTTATTAGTTTATGACTGACTGGCAGAGAGGATACGCATATTCAGCTACCGAGGTTTCAAAAAGCTTCTGTAATTCAACCATGTGCCCAAACATTCATGCTGGATGACCTTATATTTGCTTTGAGTTGAGAACATCCTCCGTGCTGTAACTGTTGTTCTGCTGATGCATGATGTCTTGTTAAACTAATATGACTTTGTTGCGAGCCTGGCCGTGTTGAATACAGTTTGCACAAGGCAGTGTTTTTGTGAAATCCCAAGCACAGATATTACTGGAAAACTGACCTGAGTTTGGTTCCCTATGGAGACATTTCCTTTTTCAGTAAACTTAATTTAAATTCAATCTGCCACTTACCTTCCAAATAGAAAAATATTTTAGCTTTTAGCTTCAATCACTAACTCACCAGAAGCAAATGAACTGGAGTTAACTTACAGTAGCATATTTTGAAACATTAAAAAGCATGGTCATTTAACTCAGGACAGTGTTCTCACCTGCCACCTAAAACTCTGTTAAATTCAGAGTTCATACAAGCCCTAAGTGCAACTGATGTTCCTTGAAAGGGCTGCAAATATTCTGAACAAGCCATGACCCAGTTTTCAGAACAGTTGAGCCAAACTATTTTTGCTGTTTAAATAGAAATAACAAAAATGCACATTTTTGCATAGTTTCAGCACAAAATTCAGGGGGCAGAAGGGGAAGAACTGTGGGCTGAGATGAGTTTCACTTTACAGTTTTGGAACAACCAAAACTCCAAGTTAAATGAGTATGGTGAGTGCATAGAACCACAGGAACCAAAACCAAAGAAAAGGGTTGGATGGAATGTTATTACAGCTTTTATATCTATCAGGGTAGCTGGGTACTATCTGGCCCATGTGGCAATAGTATTTGAATAATGCATTTGTAGTGATTTTTACATGTGATTCTCACCAGTAAGGCCAATACTAGAATAACTGTGTGTAATTCTTGGTGCCCATACTTATAAAAAAGAAGTTAAAAAATTGTGCAGGACTCAGGAAAGCAAAGTAGGAATGAATCATAGTGTGGAAAATTAGTCATAGAATGACTGAACAGAAAAGTTCAGTCTAGTCGATTTGTCCAAAAGAAGATAACTAGATGACCTGATAATAGCTAATTAGTGATTAAATAAAAGTACTTTTGATAGTAGTTTTGTTGATTTTTTTAATTAAAAAAAGATAAATATCGGGAATTAATAGCTGGAAATTGAAGCTTGTCAAACTGAGAACAAACATAAGGTGCATGTTTTGGATTATCAAGATAATAACAAATAACTTACAAGTGTTATGGTGAAATCATTCACCACTTTAAGTCATTGAATGAAAAACAAATGTCTTAAACTGTTTTTCCTAAATCCATCAAAAGGGGCTTAACACTAAGGTTATTAGTACAAGATTTAGAGTAAGATTGTGATAACCTCAGTCACAAGACATGAAAAATAGAACAGGAAAATTCCCATAAAATATGAGAGCGACAAACGACCAACAGGTTGAACTTCTCTATTTTTCTGAAATTTCTAATAATTTTGGGTTTTATTCTGATCTAAATTCCATCAAAGTTAATACCATTTTTCCTACTGACTTCAAAATGCATGGTAAATTTGCGGTCTTGTGAAAATCTTACCCTTACTGTCACAAAAGCTGACATTTGACAAGGAGATGGCTGGTTTTCTCCTTTACATTCATTTAATGATAAATTCCTTAAACAATTAGAATGTTAATAATAGTTCTCACTGAAGGTCCTTTTGCTTTGAGAATGAAGCAACAATGCAGGCATCCAGGTTAGAAGCCTTAAATATAGTCTTTTAAACCATATTTCTTGCAGCACTACTTCTTTCTTCCAGAAGTATTACAGAATGTGTCGTTAAATGACTCTTGTGAACAGAAGTAGAGGGAGTAACCCTATTTTAGCCATCTGTGAAATGCAACCGTCCTTGAGTGCAGCACAACAGAACATCCCAGTGGCCTGCTCACCTGAAATTAAGGTGAATTTGAGAGAGTTAGCTGGGTTAGCAAAAGCAATCATCTTGCAAGAATGTGCAAGTAATTTCCAAATAGATTTTGGGTTTACTGAAAAACAGTTGAGGGTTTTACTCTTGCTCTCCCAGTGTGCAGCAGTAGTAACTCAAAACTGAACCCCAGGCTACTAAAAAGAGGTACCCTGCATCACCACCAGCTGAGAATACTAAATCAAGCTGAAACTAGGATATCAAAGCTCTTTTAGAAGAGGTCTGTTAGAGACACATTTTTAGACTCAGCTCCTCAGGATTAAGATGTTTTCCCTGTGTATCTTGCAACGAGACTAACTAAGCTACCAGAGGTTAACATGGGACAATGATTCAAGTAATGCAGTCAATTGAACAAAAGTTCCTCTCAAATTAGTGGGAGTTCTACTCAGCCGAGGGACTAAGAATTTGGCCCAGTAATAGAAGGCCTTACTCTAATTAAATTACTCATTTTTAGCCCTAAGCGTTCCTCTTCTTCAGTGGAATGTGCCAAGAAAACCAAAAAAACTGAACAGCACAGTAGTATTAAACTTTAACAATGCCTTGCACTGACACGGGGGGAATATCAGAACTACTTAGAAACAATGACATGATCTCCAATTGGAGCCAGGGAATTCACAGTATAGGAAACTTACAGATGTGCTTTTCATTGGGACCATCCCCTGTTGTCATGTGCTGAAGTTGTTCTCATGCCTCATGGCTCTATGCACAGTGTTTAACCAAACCATTTAAATCTCAGAGAAGTTACTGTTAGTTACATGCCAAAGGTTGTAAATGCCCAGCTGGAAATTGAGCTGTTTATTGCATACGTACAACTCAATTACAGTTAATAAATTTCTAATTTTTATATTAAAAAAATTATTTAACTAGACTGTATGTTAACATTAATTGTTTTGGCCTCAGAACAATGAATACTTAAAATTTGTCTAATTTTCCTTAGGTAGATAGATCCATGATTCAGTTTGTCCATAGTACATAGCACCAAACAAAGCATGACAATATTACTGTACACAGTGTCATATGACATATTTAGTTTAAAGACAAAAAACACTTACAAAGCTTTCAGGAAGTTATTTACATTGTGCAAGACTTAGTTTTCCCTGAAGTTTTGGATTGTTTTAAAAAATATTTTCTATTTTTTTTTTAATACTTTCAACTTACCTGTATGCAACAGTACAGCAGCATATTTGACTGACTGACATGTTCTTGCCTGTTTCTTTTTCCCCTGCTTGAAATGTGGGGAGAGGCTACTAATGTCATTCTTCCAGGCATATCTGGCTTTGTTTTCTTACATAGGCATGTATAACCTCTAAATTCAGGGAAATATGCTGTTCTTGAACAGGGATAGCGTAAATTCCCACCTGAGATCTCCCTTTTACAGAAAGTGTACCATAGAGGATGACCCCTTAGGGAAGAACTTAATGGTAATTCTCACCTTTGAGTTCTTAACTTTGAATAAATGCCTATATTTTTAAACCTACCAAGTAGGAAAATCGCACCATCTACCACATTGCACTTTTTTGATACCCATGAGTTATGAGCAGTTTGATACCCATGAGTTATATCAGTTATACTGATATATCTTGGTGCATGGCACAGGCCACTGTTTAGAAGAGGAATTGACTTGGTAGTTGTTCTTACTGATCGTTCTTGCCTTCAGCCCCATTTATTCCCAGTTGCATCATGAATTTGACAACCAATTCTGGCCTCTCTGACCAAATCTCACTCAATCACAAAATGATTTGTGCTGCTAGGGACATTAAAGATGATCTAGTTCCAACCCCTCTGCCATGAGCAGGGACGCCTTCCACTAGATCAGGTTGCTCCAAGCTCCGTCCAGCCTGCCCTTGAACACTTTCAGGAGGCATCCACAGGTCCTCTGGGGAACCGGTTCCAGTGTCCCACCCCTCTCATAGTGAAGAATTTAATCCTTGTATCTAATTACATTCCACCTCAACACTGCAGCTCCAAGTAATCCAGAAGGTCTGGGCTGATGGTAGAGCAGTGTTACACTGGTAAGGCTCAGAAGACAGGCACAAATCTTAGCATGGATATTCCCAGAAGGAAGTCTTATCTTTTTCTTCTCTTTGCCTAGCCAGTTCTTGAGTTTACCAGGTTAGATAGTTAGGCTTTTGGATAGACTTCATTTCATATGACAATGTATATGTTGTCATGTGACTAGTCATTTGCAGAGGATTTTTTTTCTTTACTCATTAGAGCAAAATAAGTGTTTCTAGACCATGATTAACTCTTCTAAGGTCAGATTACTGAAAGAGGTCCCAATCTAATAGTCCCAATAACGTTTCATTGATGAATAAAAGGAGCCTAGGTAGTCAGTTCCGTTTCCAAAGTTCCATTACAGATATCTAAAGTCAAGTGAAATGAATTCCATCATCCACAGCCAAATTGTATGTGCAAATCAGGAGGTCTGTAATTCAATAAAGGAAATACAGGCACATAATTAAATCCCTACGACTGCCTCAAGTAATTTTCAAGCAGTGGATAAGTTTCACATGTAACATATTCAAAAGTTGTTGACATTTACCAACCATGTCTGATCAATTAATCAGAATTTTGACTGAATTTAAGGATTGTATATAGTCAATGGAAAGGTGAGGAAGACATAACTGCTTGTACTTACTAAAGATAATTCCAACTGCTGGCTATATGAGCTAGCATTCCCTGTCCCTGCCATAAGTAAGCAGTCTTATTCCCACTCCTGTGCAAGCATCTGCATGGCTACTGTTGTCGGCGAGCCAGTTCAACTGAAAAGTTAGTAGTCTTTATCGGGATTACTTCTCTAAAAGTCAAGAAGCAGGAATATGCCTCCATTGTCTGGGGATAGGTGAGGTCACCACTTTTGGCAGAAGCATCTACTTAGATCATCTTCAAGTGATTGTGAAAGAACAACCTTAGCTGCACGCAGAGTTAATTCTCATTATCTTCTGCATTGCCACAGCGTGTAACCACTCATTGTCAGATTCCTGCTAAAATGCAATGTAAAACTCAACACTGAGTGTCCCTTGTTAGTGTCTGAGAAGTCATCTGACAATGGGAGAAGGACCAAAAGAGCACTGAAGAGGTAAAAACCTTGGTGTTAAAGAGTAAACAGCATCAGATCAGTGGAAAACTTAATTTTTAAGTGGGAAAAAGTTAAGTGAAGAAAAACTGCTTCCAGAAGAGCTCATAATAGCCTGAAAATTTTGTTCAGAACAGGAAGAAAACAGACACCACAACGTAAAGATCACCTTTTGAAAAATTTTCTATCCCTGTTACAAAACACGAAAGTTCAAATCTTCTCATTAAAATAGTTGTAATTTTTCTTTTCAGTTTCTTGGAAATTTCTCAAAAAAATTGTGTCTGAGGTGGATACATAAAAACGAAAAGTTTCTTCACATAGTTAAAGTTTAGCTACTGAAAATAAGATTTTGTAATGAGATACATCTGAAAACTGTAAGATCAGCTACTTCTTCCAGTCCTAATAATAACACTTTTATTGTACAAACCTGTGTGTGAAAATTCTAGTGTGGAAGTGAAAACACAGCTATGGAACAAGTATTGGCTTTTTAAGAGTCCTTTCTGTAGCACTACTTGAGCACCTATAAAATGTATATACTGAGTGCTATTCTGTATTAATAACAAGTTATCCCATGTACTACTCACCCTTGGTAATATGTATGGGATACAGAATAACTGATACTCAGACTGAGCATCTAGAATTATCATGGTGCAGCTGCTTATGAACAAGTGAAGCTACACCTCAGAAATAACTTCTAACTGTAACTCTCAAGTCCAATAAATAAATATTAATTATTATTAATAACACAGTAATGTTCAATATCCAGTAAGGTTCTGTATGGACATACTGAGAACACAGTCCTGCCTTCAAGAGCTTACAGGATTAAGTCTGACCTACTTGTCATAGAGATACTGATCCAGATATTCATAGGGATTTGCTTGAAGTAGTGTTTTAATTGTGTGTTTCTCAAGAACACCTATCACTTCGGGATCTTCTCGGTACCATACTGGTAAAAGGAAATTCACCACACACACCCCTGATGAGGGCCCAAGAGCTAATCAAAACCACTACAGGCCTTTTAGCAACGAATCTGAATTAATCAAATCATCCCTGCTGTTTTTTGTTAATGTTTGGACAATCTAGCTTTTCTGCAATATGCTCTTGCTCCCTGAGTAGAGGACAGAGAGCCAGAAACTCCCTGAGTTTTAATCCTGGCTCTGACACTGATTCTCTCTGTGGCTTTGGGCAAAGAGTCATTGTTCTATAGTAAAATGCTTGTATTGGCAAGATGAGGAACTACTACTGTAGATGATCTAATATAACTTTTCCATCTTTAATTTCTATGATTCTGTAATGCTAACAACATAAGTTTCAGGCTCTCATCTGAAGAAAGGAGATAAATACCCAGTTTGCTTGCATGTAGAGAGGAATTAAAGTTACAGGATACGGATCTTCGCAGGACTGAAGCTACAACACATAATTAGTATCTTATTTCATACCTTGATAACCAACATCATCTACAGGGACTGTGTAAGACAAGATCAGATCGAATATCCTCCTTTCCACTCTTTTAATCATTGTCTGAGCTAAAGCTTGTTGGAAAATTCTGTCTGTAGCTAATTGTGGGCTGTCCTTTAGTGTTTAAGCATTGATTCACTAAAACTTTTCAGAAAAGTAAAGCAACCACTGAAGTAGCTAATGGTGGGCTTTTTTTTTGTTTCTAGGAAAGATAAGGGAAGAGGGTCAGCACAACAGGCCAGAGTTCCAAGAGTGATGCTTATGCCCATGTGTACAACGACCCAGCCATTGTGAGAATGCCTGCATTTCCCAGCTCTTACAACCAGCTCAGTAGCACCACTGGTTGCTGACTGAAGATGGAGATTCTTGTGGGTGACTCTAACCTGACCTAAGGAACGGACGGAAGAATCATAGATCCCAGATAACCCCTCAAAAGTACAATAATAACAGTATGCATCTGAAAAATGTTATTAAAATGTCTATGTTTAGAAAGCTAGAAGACATAGACTCATAGAACCATAGAATGGTTTGTGTTGGAAGGCATCTTAAAAGTGAGCTAGTTCCAAACTCCTTGCCATGGCAGGGACAGCTTCCACTAGACCAGATTGCTCAAAGCTCCGTCCAGCCTGGCCTTGAACACTGCCAGGGATGGGGCAGTAAATAAACGACCTTCAACATGTAATTATCTTTATGTGAGCTCAGCTGCTTCATTCACTGTATGAAGAACACCAACCACAGTAAAAACAGCATAGCCTACGGCTGTGGAGGCCATTCTGCCTTTTCAATGCATGTGCAATGAAGTCAAAGGTGCCGACAATACGTAACAAGACTTGCTTATCAGCTGTACAGCACTGGATGTATCAGATGGAAGGAGGCAGCAGAGAAGAGCAACCAGAATATCTTTCAGTGAAGGACAGTTTCAACAGATCTACATAAGGACATTCTCATTTTCCTGCAACACTGAAATCTGGCTTGCTCACACCAGACAATGCACAGAGGCAACTACTTACAGAACTGTTTGCGAGTGAGTTGTGTCAACGTTTGGCAGGGGTTTCCCTCTCACTGTTTTAGCAGGCTATAATGTTGTTTCCGCGACTAGATTTTTTTTTAAATTAACTTAATTCCCTTGATAAAGGATGCCACCTTGGCCCTTACGTCCATTGCTACACATCATAGCAAGGTAGATAAAGAACAAAGAATGATCCTTGCATGAACCGTGGCATTCTCTTTGCAGGGCCAACAAACAGATTTTATTCTACACATGGTGAAGAGGAGGCAGCAATATAGAGAATGCAAAGATGTATAGAGATAGATTGCTGTCGCTGAAGGAGGGTATGGTGATCTGAAAGATGAAGGTTGCAAGATAGCAATCCGCCAAACTGGCAAGGGTAAACAGGGGACCAAAGAAGATTACCGTCTCTCTCCAGGTTAGTGTATTTTGGGGTTCCTAATGATATGCCAACAGCCAGACTATCCTGACGTGAAAATACTAGTAATGATGATACAATGCTCGTATAAACTGAAATTCTGCCTTATTAATTTTCAGTCCACAAGAGATCTCTTTGCCTCAGTATTTTAATAGATTAATATGACTCGTGTTGATAGACATTTTGCTGCCTTATTCTGTAACAACATGACATTATTGTGAAAAACATGCATAATTACTGTTATTTACAGAAAATATTGGTGGAGTTGTTAGGTTAAGCAATCAGGACAACTACAGGGTAATGGTTGGTTAACCAATTATCACCTTTTCTTAGAAATGAGTGTATAAACCTCAAAACATACCACAGTTAAAAGCTATTTCAGCCACTGGAAAACAACTGAAAGACATCTAGAAACCTCTGGAAAAAGGATACCCTTCCCCCCCCCGAAAAAATTTCCTTCATGAAAGTCACAAGAAAGTTATTATCCGAGCTAGGTCACTGACAAGAGATGTTATTAATGATCCCATTGAAATTATTAATGCATTTAACAATCACTTTGCAAACTATAATATTATATCCTGGGAGAATACTGAATCATGCTGGTTACTTGGATGAAGATCAAATAAGCTTAGGATGAAAAGATCAGACTCTGAGAAAGTTTAGAGTGCTTTGTGATTAATAAAAATTAAATGCCAGAAGTACTTGATTTGCATTTAAATCCACAAAGGTGTTGACTGGATTTTACCACATGATTCAGAATTATGCAACTAAGCACACCTCTGCACACAAAAAATATTAAAATTAATACAATATAAGGATAAGTCTACCACTATATTTATATGCAAATATGCTATAGAGGAAATATTGGATGCAGGTGGCGCATAACTGAAACTTCTCTTTAGTTTACCAAGAGGACCTTACTGTAAAACTTTGGTAATACATAAGGCATTTTCCAGACATGAATTTCTTCATCTCTCTGTTTACTTCTCAAAGAGTTTAATGATGAATAGTTTAAGTTTCCAACTTATCATGTGATAAAATACTGTATGCCTGCAGATTTTATATGGTATCTTTCAGCATGCGGTAAGATTTGCAGCCTCTTATTCTGTAACAACTCTAATCAAATCATAAAAGATCTCATTTTACTTTAGATATGATATGGCAGAAGAATGAGAATTTTTGTTATGAAATAAAAATTTATTCAGTGTATAAGTGGTAAATGATCGGAACTATTATGTCAAGAATGATTTGGGGATAGTAAGACCTGCTGGGGAAATGAATACTGAACTAAAAGGCAGTTTTTCTCAACTCTCTTTGGTTCATGTCGCACTTCCAGTAAAAAAATTCCTTTGTGCCTAATCATGACATGGCTCCAAAACCAGCAATCACAAGGCTGCTTCATGTTTCATCTGCCATTCAGAGCACCTCCAAGGTGGCATATCCTCCCTGGCTGCAAAGGGCTCAACCGGGTGCTCTCCTGAAGTATCTTTCAACCTGATTTTCTAGATCATCCAAGTCCAGGAATCATTTCTACTTTGTCACCTGTGCTACTTGTGGTGGCTTAGCTGAGCTACTGCAGACTAGCACATTCTATTACCTCTTCATGTATAAGAAGATAAATTTTCCCTATACCATGTTCTTCTCTTATTCCTTTACTGTCCCTTTAGGCCGTGCATCATATTTCCTGGAATTCTATCAAATTACAACCATCACACTGAAAACTTCCTTCTTTGTTGAAATGAACTTTCATTACCACTCACAGTCTTGTTACCTGTGTATGTATCTCTTAAATCTGACCACTGGTCCAACCTAGTTTAGGTAGGTGGTGACAGAAATACATTATTCCCTAAACAGCATCCAATGAAGAGATCATTCCCGTTATCAATTAAGTCAGGGAATGTCTGTCAAACACGTGTCACAAATAGTACAGGTCAACAACCACCCCCAGGACTGGAACCCTTTTCCAGTAGAGGTTTCACAGAAGGGCTCTACCTTGGCCAGTTGTCTCAGGTCCCACTCCTCTAAGTGGCCCTTGGGTTTAAAAAGGAGGTACTCTGACATGAAAAAGTGTGATCATTTCATATTGCTGTTGTCTGAACTGAACCTGTTTGGGCAGGGAATAGATTATTTCTGTCTGGAATACAAAAGAAACCCGGGAAATATAATTATTTAATTCTGCTCATAAAATATATTCTAAAACCCAACAAAATAAGTTTTCAAGTGGACCATATCTGTGAAAGCACCAGTGGGAACAGAGTACTGCTCAAAGAGAAAGAGCCCATTGCAAGGAAAAAGTACAATTCAGCAGTTAGAGAAACATACGGTTAAACCTACTGTTGAAGAGAGATACTACTCAAACACATACTAATTTTCCCTGCTGAAATAAGTGCTGAATTAAAAATGCAAGCCCATCTAAAGGTCGCATATAAGAGAGATAAGGTACAACCTCAGTGCTACAGGTGTTTTTCTCCTTCATGACTAAATTTTCTATTCTTTATCCATTCTTAAATCGTAATGAATAACCAGAGATAATTATCACATTTCTGTAATGACAGAGAACCTGCACATGCTAAGGCAGTGGTGTAATTTGATATTTATGAAATGCTTCTTTATTTATGAAGCATCTGTCTCGAAATTTAATTACCACTACCACAGTGTTTCATTACAATTCTAACACAGATTAATAATGAACAAGATTCCTATCCAGGCTATTAAAATTTGAAAAACGAACACCCTTTGATGAATCCAAACCACCACCTCACCCAGCTACTGCATGAAAGTCTTAATACTTTCATTTATTTTTCTGTTTCCTATTTCAGTCAGAGAGGTTAAAATAGGAAAGCCAAAAGCTGGAAAAGAAACAAAATGAAAGAGGAACAAGGGAATGGGTGTGTGAAAAGTTAAGGAGGTTAAGCAGCAAAAGGTTCAGATTACAGCACATAGAGAGGCCAGAGAAATATTAAAAAAAAATATGAAGTTTATAATATTGGACACAGAATTAAAAAAACACCAAAACTAGAAAAGCAGCATAAGAATAGAAAGATGACAGCTGTGGGTGGGTGAAGAGAGAGAAAGAATAGGAAAGGCCAGACCTTGTTCCCATGAAAGTCAATGGCAAAGCACTCGCTGACTACAGTGGGAACGGGAGAGGCCCACAGTGAATGAAAATCCACTCCCAGGAGGGCTGGAAAGGGCGGGGAACTGGCACTAATAGAAGAATGAACAGGCATAAAGGAAATAAAACTTGAGAACAGTAACTGAGGCCCAAGATGACACATTCAGAAGAGCATCCATATACCAGGGTTGCTGTGGAGCCAAGGGCCCTCGGCACGTCACAGGACTCAGTGCCTGACTGAGACCCAAACTCCAGAGCCCTCCCAACTTCAGCAACCAAAGATCCCAGAACAGGGATCTTTACATCGTTAGTGATTTTGGAAAGTCCTTTGACTACTTGTCAGGTCATGTCACCTTTGCTTCATGGTAATTTGATGTAGAAGCACCTGGGATAATTTGTCAGGTAAGCTACTCTTGAATTACTGATGGTAGCGTCAGGAGGATTTGAGCCACTGTGTGTACCACAGCAACTGATGTCTACGGTGGATGCAACTCAGCAATTTTGAACTGATGACCCTGCCTTCGGTCACCAAATAAGTTGTCTGTTTCACCTATTCAGACACTTGTACTGTGCATCTTGCAATACGTGGTGTTCTTCTCAAAGTCCTATTTTTTCCTTTTTTTCCCCTACTTATTGCAGAAAAGAATTTGACCCTAAGCATTTCCAAAAGGTCACAGAAATTCAGACAGACAAAAGGAAACTAGGCATCATTCTTGGGGTGTGTTTGTATTTTCAGACTGTGACTATCTTAATCTTTGCCTTAGGACCAGGTAACCTACTACCCCAAAATCTCATAATTTCTTCATGAGCTAGCAGATATTTGTTAAATTCACCATCAAATTATGTGTATCCATTCCCCCCTAGTGGAAGATAAAAGTCTTCTGCTACTACAAATTACTTTGTCAGCTCAAGCGATAAACAGATGTATTACAAGTACAGCAGAACCACCAATGACCCATGTGAGGATCCACAGTGTATTGCAGGACTGAATGTTCGGTAGTTTTTTGGTCTAAATTTTGTTCAATGTAGGTTGCTCTAGGAAGCTGTGATGTGCCTCCCTTGTACATGTGTAGATGCAAGCAAAGTCCATGGCAATGCAGTTCTTCCAAGTGAAGCCAGGCCTTACTTAGCGCGTGGTGCTCAAGGTTGGCTGTTGAATGGGGAGAGCTACCAGAGTCTTGCCATAAAACCTAACATTGAGACTGAAACATACAGGAGGCAATAATCTCGGGTTAAAGCTTCCCTAGGTAAATTGGTTCTGTCTTGGCTCCCACTGTAGCTCTTAAGTGCTCCTGAGAAAGTCAAAGAATCTGAAAATTCCTGAAGTATACAGGATGGTTGCTATTTGTTTGTTGTGCAGGATGAAACCACACAGCAAATGTGCCAAGCTCTTACTCCTCTAACTGAGATCAGTGGAACCAAAGAGGTCTCAAGACAAGTTCTACCCTTCACTTAGTTTAGCTGACATTTTAAGAACAGCCTATGTCAGACTGGCCATTTTATGTTCTTTCACTTTTTTCAGTCTGTCATCATTCTGTGACGAAAATAGTCCTACTGGACAGGACTGTCATTAAAATAAAATCATTCTTACTTCTACAGTGCTATAAAGAGACTGGAAAGACAAAAATAGTGACAGTAAGTCTACACGTAAATGTAAGCCAGAGCCTACTTCTAATTCTGAGGTCCTCTAACACTCATATCTGTTTTCATCCAGTCTTGGAAACACCCCATCTCCATAAGGGTCTCAATTACTTCTCAGTGTAACAAGAGTCTAAAATTCTACTTCTGCATATTCCAATGCAGGAATGCCATTGTAAATGGGGTGTATTTCCATATAAAATGCTTTCTTTTAGCCTGGTTTGACTCTCGAAACTCCCATCTATGTTTACTAAAACGCTTATTCCCCACTGATTTGTGATAAAACAACTGGCCAAGAAGGCGGTGCTTGCTGTTAGGTAACAGTCTAGTCAGAATGGCATTTCCCAGGGATGTAGGAGGTACAGACTCAGCCTGTCCTTTCTTCTGAGGTGAGTCATACTCAGAGCTTCCACACAATAGGCTTTGGGGAATGCAAGGAAGGGAGGGTAGAAACATTGGTTTCTTTTGAAATTGTGTCACAACATGAAGGGATGATGCACGTAAACTTTCTGGACAAATTTTAGGATCCAGGCAACAGCAGGACTGGAACAGAAATCCCTGCACTCCACTATATGTTATTTTTTTCCTATTTTTTAAAGGACTCTTTATTAGGAAAAACAGCAAAATACATATTCCCTATCTTGGGTAGCAGCTGCTCGCTCATTTCCTCCCTCATTCTCAACTGCATGTTCTAGCCATTAAATTAAGAAATAGCAGTTCAGCCTTGTTCTTTTTCTTGCAAGTCAAACTTGCTTTTTTGCACAGTGGCGTGGCTGTTGAGTACACATTTTATTCCTCTATCAGAGAGAGATGCAAATCAACTAAACCTGGATTTCTTACATGTCAAGTGAATGCTTAACCAGTAAACCAGCATCACCGTAAGAGTACCATCAAATCCTTTGCTGCCTCCTCCTCTGGTCATATTTTGAAATAACAATGTTCCCTGCTCTTTACTGAAAGCAAGAATTGGATCTTTCACCAAGCATAAGAGGTAGCCTTTTGTCCAAAGTGCAAGGATGTTCAATCCTGTATCCTTGAGTAAGAATTTGAAGTTTCCACAGTGGAAAGACTTAAACTGCATTTTTTTTCTTTCCAGCAACCCTCTGTGTGTCATCCCTGGACAGCAGTCTGCTCAACCTGCATAGCCCTTTGAAATATCTTTACTCTTCCTTTACATCATGTGTGGAGTCTGACCAGACAACTACAGGGTTCTGAAATCATGTCTACAGTCACATATTCCTTTTGAATTGATCCACTGGCACTAATGCAAGAGCCCAGTAGAAATATCTCTGTACACAGTGGAAGTTCTATATTCAGGACAGGGTTTGGACGGCACATGCTAAATAATTTATATGGTCATAAATATATTGAAAGATGAGAATGTGAAGAACAGCCAAATAAAGACCAATTTTCAATGAGTACCATTTGTCATAGTCATTAATGAAGTTGGAGTCCTGTAGAAAAAGTGGGCTGTGGCTGTCTAATTAAAAGTGCTATGCAATATAAACTGGTATCACATCACATATATGTACAGAAAGCCAACATATGTTGGAACAGCAACTTCTCTGTTTGCAGTTTCTACTTTCTTAACATCTTTTAGTAAGGTTTTTTTTAGATGTCAGTTTAGACAAAGAAGGAAAATTGTTGAAAGTTGATATATGGTTAACGTGCAGATACAGAACACCTCCATATGTCTGCTGAGGAAGAAACAGACAACAGAATACTGCCTGCAGGTATTTAGAAGCTGTCTTGCATTTCTTATTTTCTTTTTCTTCCAATCATTCAAAAACATATAAGATGACCCATTTGTTACAATTAATATACTGCAATAGGGTGTTTCACTACGTTGATAATCTCTCCCATTTTATAGAGTTTTCATGAAGCTTAATGAATTTATTTTCCTGGTCTTGCTTTCTTTATGCTCTTTCAAGGCTAATTTTTACACAAATGGAATTTATGAATAGTGCAAGAAACATACACAACTGTCTAAGACATGAAAGAGGTTTTGAAATCTTCAGATAAAATTATTCTGAGAAGTAAACTGCAGCACTGCATACACTATGATCTTAGCTTCAACCTCAGTACAATAATCTTACTGCCACCACTTATGCATTTTACCCCAGTCGTGTCACTCTCCAGGGTGTCATTTTCAAATTGAGTGTCAGTGATTCCCAGGGGTCATTACTAGTTGGTTGGGGCGGGGGGGGGGGGGGGTATTTGGTTTTTTTTTGAAAGACCAAAGACTAAAAATGAGCCCATGAGCTATTATCAGATGGGAAATATTAATTTACTAAAGCATCTGAACATTTGGAGTAAATTTGAAAACAGAACCATCTGTTACATAAACTAATCCAATAGACTCCACACTTTGTATAGTCGACCGCTGTCAAGTAACAGATTATGAAACCTAGTAATAAATCTTAATTCAAAAAATGTTTCCCCATTTGAAAGATTTGAGAATTTATTTTTCCTTTCTTGTTTTAATGTAAACTTGATGCAAGTTGGCAGAACTCTCTGACCTGTCGGGGGTCTAGTACTCACTCAGATCCCTATGGGAGGCTGTGGATGCAGCCTCACAGAGGTCAGCTCCAAGGCAAGGCTTGTGATACTGGTCTCTTCTGTGCATCTCATGCATACCATGTGCAAGCTGCTCAGTCTGGTTTGGTGATAGGTACCCCAAAGTGACAAAATTCAAAATAAGGATTGGATCCACCTTTTCTAGACTAGTCAAAATAATGGAAAAAAAAAAATCTTTCATGTGGCCAAGATTTAAATTAATGGTTCAAGATTCTATTCATCTAAGGCTGCAATCCCTGCTAAAGACAAAGACCCTTTAAAAAAGCCAGCATTCAAATGGACTTCAGGCAGTTTCCCTCTCTCTGATACGACGATTATGGCTCCATGTACCAGCCATGAGCAGATGACTCTTACCAGGCACCAGAAACCACTCTGTTCATGGCAGCTGGTTCAACATGGAACGTGACAATTCCTGCAGCTGGCATATAGTCTGTCCTTTCCTCCACACACTGACATGGCAGAGAACCCTTGTCCTTCCAGTTTTTGGGTATGGCGTGTCACCTCTATTCACATCACATCAAATCAAAAGAAGTTGTGCAACCCACCCACCTTCTTTTTATACTAATTTATGCACATGTGTGTCAGTTTAACACTCAACAAGGGAAAGAACTTTATATATATATATATATATATATATGTATATTTTTACTGAACAGAACAGAATGAGACCAAACAAGGATCCCAAGCAAGGCATGCTTCCTAGGTACAAGAAGGACTTCAGTCTTTGGTTCTTAATATCCTTGTTCAAAATATAACACCAATTGTCACATCATATTAGCAGAAAAATCTTATTTTAGTAGTTGTGAAAATATTTTGCATTTCTCATTTTTGTTTTGACGATAGATAAGCTATAGAGTCACCAATAGGTGCAAACAACATTCTTATATGTTTAATTAACTATGAAACATCTGAAAAAATGTGGATATTAGTAGATGAGACACTGCATACTCACTGTGGTTTAGGTTGCTTTGGTTTAGCTTAGGCTGCAGCAGTCATGTAAACCAACAGGGAAAGAAGGTTTTCAAAGCACTGTACTGATATACAGTTAAAAAAGGGAAATACTAAAAGAAGATCTTAAACTCTTATTTCCTCCCCAGCTTTATATGAAAAACAGTGAACTACTTCTCAAAGCCTTCAGCTGCCTTCAGGTATCCCATTTGGAAAAGTAACATACCAATTGTTATGAGCAAAGGAAGCAGACTCTTTTCCTAATGTGATATATCTGATTGCATAATTGGACAAATTGTACAAAACAATAAATTTAAATGGAAGAATTATACTGTTAACAGAACTTTTTTTTTTTTTTGTAAGTTCTTTACTTCTCTGAACACCATAATCAAAGACTGATTAATCTATTCCAGCATTCACCAAATCCATTAATCACTCAGACTGCTTAATTCACTGTCCAAGACAGTCTTTGGGAATAGAGTGTACAACTGTTTTTCACGTAGGGGAGCACTTTCTGCTGGAGTAACATCACTGACAATCTAACCATGTCAGTGATTAAGTGATTCAGGGTTATATCATCTAGCCATTTGTCAGCCCTCCATATTTCCCAATTAGATATGAATTTCTGACTTTCTAGACTGCGTGAATTAGACACACTGTGTGGACTTTTCCAAAAGTTTGCATATTCTTAAAAATTCTAAATAGAAAGAAAAACTTTTCAATGGAAAACTACTCAGAGACATCTGTTCTGCCATCGATTTATCCAACAATCTCCTGTTAGCATGTACACTAAAGGGAGAATAGGCTCTGCAGAGTACAAGAAAAATGTGTTTCACTAACTAAATAAATTCCTTCATATATTGTGGCAAGACAAATAAATAAACCCAGAGATTTACAGACAGCCACCTTGGCTGACATTTCAGAGAGCTGGAGCCTTTAGCAATATTTTTTGCTTAACTCCATCCTAGCAAAGCCCTGTCTCTTCTCCCTAAACCTCATTTCTCAACTCTCCCCTGCTCTCCTCTTTCAGGCCCACTTCCCAGTTTCTTTCTCTTTTTCCTTCCAAGGTGTGATTGCTCTCTTTGCTCCCCAAAGTCTCCTTCTTGATTGTTTTGCTCTGCTTTAATGAGTCCAAGGCTTCGCTCTACTCCAGAAATTGCATCTACCCTTTTTGTTCCCAAGCACATCTGTCTCCTCCAAGCTTTCTCTCCTGTTCTGACCTTCCTGCACTTCAAGACTTTTTTTTGCCAAGTTTATTTCCCCTCTGTCTCTCTAGACTCTTTCTACTTCTCTACTTTTTTTTTCTACTCTCTGTGCACTAAAACCATGCCACTGTTTCTTCTTTTATTTTCCCTTTAGCAGTGACAAACTAAAACTTGAAAAGTCGGATTAGTAAGAACAATAAAATAGCAGTCATTGTCACATTTTTTTCAGGCTAGTATGTACACCAAAGAGGGAGGCTTTTAAAAACTGGTTCAATCTAGACATCTCTAAAAACAATAACAACTTTCAAGCCTCATCTGTGATATCTTATGAGTAGTCAGAAATTCATATGGAAATGCCATTTGATATTAAATTCAGATTTTCTAATCCAGTAATGAAATGTTCAAAGCTGAATGCAATAATACCTATTTATATAATTCAGATTTGATAATGTGACATTAATTTTTAAAAGCCTCTTGTCCTATAGATTTGCTATTTCTTTCATATGTACAGTGGCACATGCTTAAAATTTAAATTTCTACTGCCTCTAAAATGAACAACATTTCTACCTTGCCCTTCACTGATGGACATTACTAAAAAAATCTGTTAAAGATTCTACTATTTTGAGCAAAATTAACGTGTTACGGGTTATTTTCAGGTTACTTATTATTGTACTTTGTTGCTAACAAAGAAATTAATTTGTGCCTGAAGAATGGGGGTCCTTCCCTGTTCTCAGTGATGCTAATAAACATTTAGCTAGTAAATTCACTAGAGACAGGATTAGAATGTAGGCCAACACAACAGATATTTTGTATTTAAAATCATTACTTTCCTACTACTCTATGCTACCTTCCTCAGCCAAGCAAAACTCCTACTGACTTCCTGTATTAGGTCCATCTTTATTATTTAGCAGATTGACAGAAGCAGAGTGGTACTATCTATTACTACTGGCAAATAACATTTGAATTCATCTTCCTCTTTTTCACAGGATGACTCATTCTGTGTCGTACATACTTCATTTTTGATTTATGTAAGATGTACATTTTAGCATCCTTTCTGAGACTCAATTATTTAATCTATTTTTGTCACTCTATTAATTCGCTTATTCAAGTAATTTTGCATTAATAATCAGTCTCCATTCTTCTTCATTATTTAGTATTATTTGGTATAATAATGTGTGTGCCAGCTACAACTTTTGGATGAGGCTTCAGGATGAGTGACACATTAACTGCAGAAAGTTAAAACATATAAAACTTCAGACAGTGAAAAAACCAAGATATTTGTAGAAGTACTGTCTAGTTTTGAACATCACAATTGTGACTTGAGCCAAGTTAATAATAGTATGCTTTTCCCAGCTATTTGTAGCCATACAAAACAAAAACGTTATCCCCAAAAAGTTAATACTGAGAACTAGAAATGTAGCTCTTCTGAATTTTTTACAGACCCTGTTAGGTGTTTCATAGGGAATGGGAGATACTACTCTAGCAGAAATCTTACTTCTGAAGAGACAAAGTATTCTCATCCTTATTTATTAATTAGTTTATAATTGTGGTCTGCTTTTTCTGCAGAACTGTGGGCTCATGAAAACTGGAGAACACTCAAGAGTTTCAGGCTTTTGCTTTACATGCCTTGCATACTGTTTCCTATAAAAATCTGAATGCCAAGGCAACTGTCCAAATTTTCTCACGGGCTAGAAGAGGAAACAAAGTGGGCTTCTTCCAAAGAACTGTCCTAGTTGTACTTCTCTGCTACCTGTGTACACAACTAATTCATCACAACCTCAGGAAAAGGATCAAGGTTAAATTCTTGCACAATGTGGTTCACAAAACAACATTTTGCCTAAACAGACACATTTTCGGACTGTTTCAGTCATGTAAGTCATGACATTTTAGGGCAGCATACTAGCCTACATAGTTTGTGGAGAGTGTGTGCAAAGCCATTTCACAGAATGGCAAAATCATTGGGGTTGGAAGGGGCCTCGGTATATTGCCTATCAATCTTTTAAAAATATCAGCTCTTCTTCCCTTATCCATCACCTTTTTGGTCTGAGTAGGGTCATCTAAAGCTGGTTGTTCAGTAAGATATCCATTTGGGGTTTGAATGTCTCCAAGAGTGGAGACTGTAATCTCTGTGGGCAAATTCTTCCAGCCTTTGAATACACTCACTATGAAAACTCTTATGTTTACTCTAAATATGCTCTGTTTCAGTTGGTTTCCATGGCTTCCTATCCTTCCATAGGTTATCGCTGAATAGAATCCAGTTTCTCCTTTTTTACTCCTCTTCCCTCTTTCCACTTTGAAAGATTCCCCTAAGACTTCTCTTCTCCGGAATTAACAATTCTATCTCACTGTCTCTCATCCACATGTCAGATAGTCCAATCCCTAAATTGACTTCATACCTGTCACTGGACTCACACCAGTACAACAATACCCTTTTTTTTAGAGAGGGGAGTCAAGGACCAGAGTGAAAAAAAGGGAAAGGGTCACTTCTCTCCATCTTCTGACAAATATTTGTCTAATACAGCTCAGAAATCTGCAGGCCTTCTTTGACACAAGGTCAAAATCTTATCCCATGGTCCATTTGTCCACTGGAATCCCCAGATCACAAAGGTCATTTCTGCAAATCTGATTTCCAGCTGGTTGGTCTCCAGCCTGTGCTGGTGAATGAGGTTATTCTATACCACCTCACATCATTGCTCAGGGCAGGGGGAAGGGAGTCTTTTCCAGGCAGAAGGGGTGTGGCAAAGGGAGTGAAGGGGAAATGCTGGTTCCAAGCCAGAGGAAGCAGTTGGGTAACGTGGTGGAAGGAGCCACCCAGTATTGTCCACTGTTGGGGGTTTCTGTGCTAAGCAATAACATTTTCTTTTCTTGTACACGCTGTCATTGGTATTGTTGTTGTTAATGTTTGTTTTCTTGTCTCATTGCTGTGTCCAGTGACTTGATCTTGTCTCAGTCCATGATCTTTACCTTTTGTGCAGTCAATTCTCCTCTCTGGCCTGCCACCGACAGGGGAAGAGGGAGAGGGGAGCAAGCGAGTGGTACACTGCTTGGAGTGGTTTCAGTGGGAAGACTAAACTGGAGAATACCATTCCTAAACAATGACACCTCACAGACATCGGACTTTTCATTTCCCATTGTTAGAAATCCTGTTGACCCACTTCTCCAGCCTGTCAAGGTCTCTCTGAAAGGCAGCACGACCATTTAGAGTGTCATTCTAATTTTGCATCATCCACAAACTCGCTGTGTGTGCATTCTGCCCCTTTACCCAGATTATAAGTGAAGATGTTAAACAGTATCAACTCCAGTAGCCGGTCTTGGAGCGCATAAATCGTGACTACCCTCCAGTATCACTTTGTGCTTCTTCCCTTTGATCCCAGCAGTTCAGCCAGTCTTCAATCCACTTCACTGTCTATGTCATCCAAACTCATGAGTTTGTCTATGCAGATACTTTAGGAGACAGTGTTGAAAGTCTCGTAAAAGTAAAAATAAACAATACCATTTCCTCTTTTTTTTTTGTTGTTCCTTCTTGAAAATGGGTGTGTCTTTGCTGTCTGCCAGTCCTTGGGAATCTTGCCCAAGTGCCATGACTTCTCAAAGATTTTTTAGAGCAGCATTGCAATGCCATTGAAGGGCTACCTTAATGCTCTTAAATGGTTATTTCCTCAACAGCGTTATAACACATTTAGAAAACACTATCAAAGCATTCCTATAGCTAATTAATATGCATATGTAGAAAGCATACCTTTAATTGTGTGACATCTATGGTTTCTCATTTATGTTGCACTGGTAAAGAATTTAAATCTACTTCTGGTGATTTTCTTCACCAGATATTCTCAGCAAAGCCAGTAATTACTTATTCTTCCTATTCTTCCCGAGATAATGAGAATATCACCTGAGTTCAAATAAATCATGAAACAAAAGCAGAAGAAAGCTTATTTCACTAGCTAGGTGTCATTTATTTTAAATTGTCCATAGTGGGAAAGGATTAGCTATGTAAACGGTCAATGAGTGATAAGACCAACTTGGCTGCTGCAGGTTAATTGTTAAGAAGGTAAGGAAATAATTAAGTACCATGTTAGCAGACTCTCACTTCTCCTCCAAAAGAGTATACTTGGAAGCAGTAACTCGCAAATCTGTGATGCTCATTATAACAATGCTGGCCATTATCGGAGACTTCCATTTGGCATCAAAAAGGTAGTTCTCTCATACACTCTATCTATAACAAGGTGTCAAATTCTCAAACCAGAAGAATATAATTCTTTTTTGACACAAACCTGTATGAATTGGCTACCTAAATTAGCTACCTAATCCTTCATCATTAGGTTAATACATACATCTCAAAGATATACGTACCATGAGCAAAGCCAAATATTTTTTGTAATATATTAACAGTAATATCTTCAGCATAACCGAATTCCAGTTCTTGTATGTTTAGCCTATGTCACTGATTCATACAGCTCTATATCTCTTTATTTTCTGGCTGCTTCCGGAACTGAACTTTAAAAACTACTAACCACTCTGGGCACCCCAAAGAAACCAATAATTATAATCATAGCCTTTTAGGGAGATATATATTATTTTATCTGTTTTAAGTCTGTTCTAGTAATCCAACAAATTGTCCCACCATTAAGAACATGGCCCTTTTTCTGTTAATTATTGCATCTGCATGTAAATCAGCTTGCTTTGTAACTATTACCAGGTATAATTTTTTTTTAGAATGTTTAAGATACTTCTAAATAAGGACTCAGACACACCATCAAGTTGCTTGACAAATTATTGTACAACACATGATCTTTGTTTGCCAGCTCACTCAGCCAGAAACAAAGGGAAATTACTGTGACTGAGCTCAGTCCACAAAGAAAACAACTAAAACTGAGTCTCATTTCTGCTAATGCTACAGGGTAAGCAGACTCACTTATACTTGCCATAGTCCAGCTGGCAGACAGTAGCATGTTAACACACCATAACCTCATCTGAAATCCAGGTGGACAGAATAGCACAAACAATATTGGACCTTTAGCTGTGCACCGAACATACAGGTCTTACACTTCTATTTGAAAGCTCTGCTTATTTTAGGGTCCTCTGGAATATTTTGTGTGGGAGAAGGTATCACCTGAGTTCTTTACCTAAAAGTTAGTAACTAAACTAGTGTGTATATATATATAGTTTAAAAATGTACAGTATCTAACTGACTGGAGCTCCCCCAAACATCGAGTCTTTCTCCCAGTTTCTTTTTCTTCAGATACTCTATACAAGTTTTTATGTCAACATATTTTGACTTGGCAGTGCTAGGTTAGTTGTTGGACTTCATGATCTTAAAGATCTTTTCCAACCAAAAATATTCTATGATTATTGAATTATATTATATCTAGGATCTTTCTGAATAATACTGTGTAAAAGTTCCCCACAATGAATCATATACCATACATGTTCAAGATGTTATTAGCACAATGTAAGCTCACAAACACCTAAAATATATCCAAAGTGTTTTACAGTGAGAAATTGTTAGAAGCTTCAAGACCACTGAAACAGTTCAATTAATTTTGAATATTCCTTTACTAATTTGAGGGGATTCTAAAGGCATTAAAGCTCTTAAGTTCTGTTTGGCTAAAATTTCACAAAGTGGTAGGTTAAACCATTTCAATGATCTCAGGATTAGCCTTAGCTTTCAAAGCTCATACAAAGAAAAGTTCTATAGTCCTTTCATCTGAGATCTTATTTTCCTTAGGATTATGAGATAATGCATCTGGAACAACATTCATTCATCCAGGTTTGTGGTTTAGCTGAAAGTCAGTCCAAATTCCTGTAATCGCAAATGACATCTGGCTAAACATGCACTTGGGTCAAGTTTAGATCTCAGCCACTATAAAGGGCTGTGGTTAGATAGCATGCTCAACCTGACACCTCCCAAACGGGGGAATACACGCTCAGTCCACACAAACACAACAAGCTAAAGTTACACCTATTTTATTTTTTTAAAATATTATTCACTGTGGCTAAACATTTATTTTCAACAGCCTCCAAGACTTATTGTCAAAAGCTTTCCTGGTGTTTGTATCGTGCTTTCCACAAGACCTTATGCTAAAAAATGCTCAAATCTATACCTGATGTACCTGATGCCTTCTATTGTTGATCAAACTATAAATCAGAATTTCAGAGCATTAACCAGAAGTTCCAAAGACAAAAAGCAAGTTGCAACATCTGAATAGGCAAGCAATCTATGAAATGGAAAAAAAAAAATTAACTTGTTTGAAGGTAGAAAACATAGAAGAAAATCTGTAAATTCAAAATTAACTTGTTTGAAGGTAGAAAACATAGAAGAAAATCTGTAAATTCAAAATCAACTAAAATTCAGCTGTACTTTTATCAAGTTGTATCCAAACTAGGGAGCTACACGTCTGCTTACACCAGGTGTTTCAGATAAGACTTAGGGGCAGGACATAGCCTATTTCATTCTCATTACCCATTTTTTTGTATGGATGCATATTGACCTCCTCTCATAATTATTTTCCTTGGCTCTAAGAGACTGACTTTCATCTCACGGTTCCTCCAAGACCCGAAACTGGTCAGTCTTGCTTACATTTTTAAGGGTTCAGTAGGCAAAATTACTCTGAGTCAGAAAAACTGATAAATCGCTTTCTGTGTATTACATCACTGTAAAATTGACAATAGTCAATTGACAAAATAGTCCTCTCGGCTATTTAATAATACTGAATATAACACTATTCTGTGAAGACCATGAGAAATGTTAATGGATGACTGCACCTGTCCAAAATGTAGATAACGTAGATATTAGGCTTCCAGTGAATACATGTTACATGTTATATGGCACTAGTTATCACCCATGGCATTCAATGACTGGACAGCCCTCACAGCAAAAAGGAAAAAAAAAATTAATCAATTAGAACTAAAGTTTTTCTAAGAAAAATCCCTTGTATCTCTCATTCCACTTGAAGTTCATTATTCCAAATCCTCAGCATGGTACAGTTAGTAAATAGCAGTAAAAAGGAGAATTCATGTTAAAGCAAGCAGACAACCCGTGGAAGTGTACACTGATAAAAGTGAAGAATGGTACATAACACAGGGGAATAACAAAACATATTGTGCACTGCGAAGTATATAGAGGGAGAAAACAGAAATTATATGTCAAGAGATGAAAAATGTGCCAGAAGCCCACTATAGGTAGAGAAAATTAGATAACTATTTCATTTAGGTTTTGTGCAGATTTTTTGTAACATCTAATTCAGCTTGACTTTGGACAACTCCTAAGCTATTTCTACACTTTTCTGCTTCTAAAAGTATGTTTTTCTTTTGAACATGTATATTTTCTATTTCTTGTATGCTCTATACTCCAACTACTTTTTTAAGGTTGCCCTTTATGTTATTGTATTTACAACTCTGTCCTACTCCTCCCCAGAGCATTTTTAACTGACTCCTTTTCCCTTTGGCTCCAAACTGAAAGTAACACCTACACTGTTCATGGCTTGGTCATGGCCTTATAATTACCCCCAGCTGTTTGTCCAGGGGGCTTTCTTTCTAGAACTACAACTTGTTTGTACACTTTTCTATTGGTCAGATGTGGAAAAGCCTATAATGAGAAATAAATGTAGAGTAATTCATGTATTAACCAAATAATCTTCTGTTTACATATGATTTTCACTTAGCAGCTTCTTACTTTCCCAAAGATAAGCTTCAAGTTCAGCACTTTTTTTCATTAAGCATTTCCTAAAGGTTTTTCTGGGAGTTGGTCCAGCACCCATTTATAACAGCTTTCAGTACATTAATATTTGGTAATACTGTGAACAGAGTTTCACATGGAATAGAGACTGCCCAGGCAAAGTCATTGAGAATCATAATCTTTTTTACCCCCTAAATTTCTGCTTGAATTCCTTTTATTGCTGGATGGAAAACACAGATTTCTGAATGAAGCATTTCCATAATTTTATCTAATAGTCTTTGGAATGATCCAGTCTACCCTATGGGGTAAATGCATAGAGTGATGTGGGGTAGGATATTTTAAACTGAAAGGGTGAAAAAGTATATAATTTCGGCGAGATAAAACTCTTCGCAGTAAAAATCAGTAGCTTACACAGAGTTAAATACCAACCACCCAACATTAAGGCTATGAACACATTCTTTAGCTCAAATTCTCTATCTTTTGTCAGTATGATTAAAGGCTCAGATTCAATGTAACTGATGGCTAAGGAACTTTAATTTTCCTTTGATAAACTGACAAAAAAAGTGATTTCTTTAATCTTAATCCAAAGGGCACAATGTTACAATGGACTCCTTGTGATACGCTAAAACATGTGAAAATCTGTTCTTATCTTCAGAGCCCTTTACTAGCAGCCACTACAGTGCCCTGCCAGATACAGGGGTACATGCAGTGCATTAGTCTGGAGCAATTAGCTAACAACACTTGGTAGTTGTTGCTGTGCTGGGGAGAGAGGTATATAGGATTTCCCACAAAGGTGAAAGAGAAGTAGTAACAGCTTTAGAATCCATCTAGGTAGAACAGGGAGAATATGATAGTGAGTAGCAGAACCCAAGCCCCTGCACATTAAGGATGTGTTCTACTAATCAGTGTTGGGAGACTGTGAGGGAGTTCTGGGTTCTACTGAATTCACTGCTTTTGACTCATCCTTCTGTCACAGTTGTGTGGACAGATGTACATACATCTTTAAAACCTTTGTGAAGAGTAGGGTTATACTACTGCAACCATTACAAGAGAAATACAAGGTAAGAAGTCTATAGCAGAAGTGAAGAATGGTGTTTATAGTGTGCCAGTGCTATAATGTAGAGCCACCTTTTTACCCCCTTTCTGTCTCTAAATGCATACATACTCCTGAAACGTATATACACACTTTTCCTGTGGATGGCACATGCAACATTTATAATTTAATTTGTTTCCTCTGATACTTTGTGCATTGCTTCATTTAAGAAGAAATATAGCATGACAGAAATTGAGCTCAAAGAAATTTATCATGTCTGTATCGTCACTGGAATGAAATGTATCTTTCTCCTATCCCTTGTTTCCATTTTCGTTCAAATTGGACGGAAGAAACAGTCCTAGCAGATTCAGCTTGTCAGCTATATTACTGGTAAAAATCTGTTTGGAAACCAGATTCCTCCACATGAAAATGCGTGTGTTAATTAGCCCCTTTTGTGTCAGCCTGTTTCTGAGCCAAGTCTGAAGAGTCATTCGAGGGCACCGAATGTCTGTTCTGAAGAGAGGCTTACGTGATTGAGAGTGTCATGACCACTTAAAAAACTTTCTTCAAGGATGAGAACTTTTCTGCTGGCAACATGTTATCAGGAACATCTAGTCCAGCACCATCAAGGATTTTTCTGTTTATTTTAAAAACATGCAGACACTACAACTCCCTTTGGTTGTAGTGATACAGGGAATTGAGGGCAGGAGAAAAAATACTCAGAGAGATTGATTTAATGAACTAAATGCAATTTATCATGAATAAGTGCCTGGATTTAAGTACCACAAGTATACCTATCAACTCCTGCTCCATCTGCAATGATTTTAAGCACAGACCAAAGCCAAGAAATACATCTATGACTTATGAATTTCAGTCCCGATTGAGAAAACTGGCAAGGATCAACTGAGGAGTGTTGGTCAACCTATTACCAGCAGAAAGAATAAAGTCCAAGGGTATCTGCATTAAGTGTGCCCATTTTATTAAATTATATAACATATTATATCATATAATTAAATTATATACATTCCCTTTTTGGTTTTTGTGGCAAATAAGGACCAATGTATTCCAAACCCTCCTGACTTCACTGACTTATATAGGGTCCCAATCCTCTGGATTGAACTGGAGTGAACAAGGCAAAACTAACCAATTTCCTAACAAAACCAGCAAGTTTCTTCATTCCCTTCCCCCGCACTAAGTCCGTGTGCTCACTCTATCTTTCCCACAACTCCTGTCTCAAAGAAGCACAAGGGTTATTTTTTCTCATAACCACCCCAAACTGCATTTCTGAGAGGACACTACTTCCTTCCATTCTCAGCAATTTCAGAGGCTGCCAGAGGCTGCCCCTCTTCCCAGAAGTCACTCACAAAGTCAACAAGCAGTTTACCCTCTAACTGTTTTGATGTTGGCCTGCCTTCCAGCAATTCTCAGTTGGCACATAGTTTCCTGCAGACTATAATCAGCTTGGCACATGTTAAAACACCCATGCCAGGGCTATGGCCAGAACGAGTCAAGTCAACTGCTGTGTTGCAGTCACAGTTTGCCTTGTTACGGTTTCAGCAACACACTCAAAACGAGATTCTCTGCCTGCCCACATTGTCTAGGGCTTCACATCTCCTTTATGTGAAACTGAGAGCATTGCGGTATTAACGTCAGGAAATAAACCTTATAGAGAGTTTTTCTCCAGCATGCTTTGAATTCCTTACACTAGCTTAGATAATCTGTATTCCTGCCAGGCCACCCCAGCATTCCAAAATATCACGCCTAACACAGTATAGCCCATCCTGCACCAATCTTGTATCAGGCTGCTTAACCCCTGTAGCTCTACACAACGTATGTCCCTTCCAAAACGCCACTGAACAGACGAAATCCATGGGCAGGCATTTTTCCCTTTGGAGACAAGGTGTTCAAAACTGGGAGAAGGGTGTGACCATGATCTCAGGGTCAAGCAAGAAGAAGTGGAAGGGGAAATTCAGTGAAGCAGATACCCAGGTCCACAGTCATGAGGATGCAGATAAAGGCAGTGAAACAACTCTCCTGTTTGTATGGCCACAGTTCCTTTCCCTCTAAAGCACAAAGACAGGATCTCTATTGAGGAAAGGGAAGTAGTCAGTGCAGAGGGAAACTGGCCACTGCACAGCTCAGCTCACCTGTTTGTTAACTGCAGTTCTACACATATACGGCACCAGGGAGTCCAGGCAAGTGGTTTTACCCACATGACCAACAAAAAAGTATTGAGAATCCAGAATATCCTCAACACTGGGCAGTAAAGTGACTACTAAGTACAGATTTCCCAAAGGATTATTGACAGACATGGAGGAGGCACTCTTCTTGAATCTTGGTTGGTTTTTGTAAAGCAGGATATTCTGGTTGCAGCCATATAAAGAAACTGTGAAAACTGACTTTTTTTAATGCACACTCAGTGGAGAATTCAACAGTGTGTATGACAGAGCAGGTTAGTGGTGCTCACTCTTTGCCCATTGTCCTTTCACAAACACACATGGCTGTTAGGGGGTGCTTTTTTCTTAAATACTTTGAAACAAACCCCAACCAATGAACAGAAAACCCACCAAAAAACAAAAACCTTGTCACTACATGACTGGTATTTAAATTTTCTGGTTTTCCCTGATCAAACTGCAAAATTTGCTAACACTATGAAAACATCCAAATAAGGCAGCCCATCAAGGGCATGAATATGTTATAGTGCTTCTAAAAAAAGTCAGTGCTTAATCTGACTGTGATTAATATGGGTAGCCTTTTTATATAAATTCTGACTGTATTGGCAAAAATAATTTTCTGCCTTTTGGGGGAGAGTATTTGTATTTAACAACAGAGAAAAATAGGTCTGTCAGGTTTTACTAGTTTTTATGATTATTTTCTCCATGTAGGGCTAATAAAATCATCTTCAATTGTAAAACAGAAGTGAAATTAGGAAACAGAAGTGACTTTTACACTTCACCAAAAAAAATGGTTTTGCTATTTGTAAAGAGACTGTTACTTTGGCCTAATGCCCAATATATGTTGATACAGATGGTATAATTCCCTTACCTTGCAAGAGCAATATCCACCAAGGTCAAGGTCTTCACTGCATTCATATAAACAGTGGCAATTCCTGCTCTCCCTAGAGGCATTTTGAAGAGCTCTATAGTCCTGAGTGATCCTTATAGCACTCCGCCAGTCCACCTGCTTCATAGGCAATGCCTTTATGCTTTGACTAAACCAGTGGAAACCTCAGCAGATATTTGGCACCTGTTCCATGGAGCTAAATTCCTCATAGTCCCCTCATCTGGTAGTACCAGGCATGCCCAGAATGACCAGTGATGGGGCAGAATAACGTTGCTTTGCTTCTGGGCAGTAGGTTCACCTCCTTCCTTGGAGACTCCTGCTTCCTTCTTCATTCCTCTCCAATGTTGTTAGCCATGACTGAGAAGAACATGCAGTCACAGGGGGATCAGTGGCAGTGTTGGAGGGTAGCAGTGAGAAGGCTCCTTTATGAAAAGCAGCATGATGGGTCGCAGAGTGTTTATGGTACAGAGGAAAGAGAGTAAGCATCCTTACCAGAGGTGACTGTATCCCAAGGACACCCTGCGAATATGAAAGGCATGGTTGAAAATCGTGGGATATTCACTGTGGTTTTGTACATCTCCTCTGCCTGAGATACCTTTATTTGGAGAGATCCTCTGGAGCAATGTAGAGGAGTGTATAACCATAGGAATCTAGGACCCTTAAATAACTTCCTTGCTTTCTTGAGACTGTCCTAGGGCAGGAATGTTTCTGGGCCATCATACTGTTTCCTAATTTATGCAGGAAAGAA
The DNA here is from genome assembly GCA_013396735.1 of Grallaria varia. Taxonomy (NCBI): domain Eukaryota; kingdom Metazoa; phylum Chordata; class Aves; order Passeriformes; family Formicariidae; genus Grallaria; species Grallaria varia. The sequence continues at coordinate 192,286 of VWZG01007502.1, forward strand.
AAGTCATAGAAAAAAGTACTTCTTACAGCCTATTGTAATGACTAAAGATATTTTCCAGCTACTACTGCAACACAGAGATACATGCATAATGTTTCACCTCCTCCAGAGTTTCAGATTATTTTCTTTCCTGAAGATATATCCCTTGACATCAATGTTTATATAACATTAGTAACAAGCCTGGACAAGTCTCTCTAATGTAAGTCTAGCAAAATGTACCCATCTTATCAATGAGGCACTGAATGTCAAATTTATCTTGGAGGAACCTTTGAAATGCAAGCAACTAATAAATATACTTTTTTTTTTTTTTTTGATATAGGTTACTTAATCTTACGGTTTATCAAAAGTCAGTTATTTAATGGTATGCTTGAATCTGTGTGTGGTTTGCTTTCTTTTTTTTTCTTTTGATACTTTTGGCGTTAGCTCAATTTCAGAGTTCCTACAAATTTACTGTAAAAGATCTGTTTGACAATGAGAGAAGAAGTTGCCAGCCATGCCAATTATAGTGATTTTGTGGTGTGAGACTTTAGGCCACTGGGAACTAAAGACCCATGCCAGAAAAAAAAAAAAAAAAAAAGCTTTTCTAGACATCTATGTTTCTTTCACAATTGTATTCACATTTCCAATTCAACCTATGGCTCACTAGTGTATTATCTAAAGAAAGAGATTAAGTTTACACTAGGCCTTTTCTGAGCACTTGATATTAAACAGGAATACAGAAGAAATTTTTTAATTAACTTTTTTTTCCCTAGGAAAGTAACATCTGGAACAAATAGAGTCTTTAACTGATTATCATTAACACAATTGTGTTGTGTTCTCAAAAAGCTATTAAAAAGTGTTAACATGGTTACATCATGAACTTCAGCTGGTTCTTATAACACATAATCAACTCAAGCCAGACGTGTTCACATAATGCATATTTAAAATACTGTATTGTAAAATATGAATTTGAGAACATTTTCATTAATATTGGTGTTACTTACCAGTTCAAGCAGTTATTTTGAGGACAGGTTTCACGAACCATGTCACACTGAACAGTATAATGTAAATATGTTTACAGTTCTGTACGTAGTAAGGAAGCAGCAAACTGTTTGGATGAAAGAGATGAAAACTCTATTAGTTTGTTTTTTTTCTTCTTATCTCACCTGTTACTCAAACAATGCCTTTAAATAACATATATAATAAAAAATCAAATGCAGACTTCATTAGTTTTGAAATCAATTAATAAACACTCATAATCATTATGTGTCTATAAGAATGTTAAAAATATCACCCTGCATAGAGCCCAGGCGGAAGAGGGCAGCTCTTTTTTCACTGCAAGACAGGGAGGAAAGAAAAAATAGCCAAGTGTAACTGCAAGGATAACATTGTAGACCTAGTACCTGTCACTAACACCCACTAAAGCCCTCTCTTTTGGAGTCAGTGCACGCCTTCACACCTTTAGAGTGAATAACAGGGGTTGGTCTCTTCTCCCAGGCACTCAGCAATAGGACAAGGGGGCACGGGCTTCAGCTCTGCCAGGGGAAATTTAAGTTGGATATTAGAAAAAAATTCTTTCCAGAGAGAGTGATCAGGCATTGGAATGGCCTGCCCAGAGAGGTGGTAGATTCACCATCCCTGGAGGTTTTTAAACTGAGATTGGATGTGGCACTGAGTGCCATGATCCAGTAAACTGACTGGAGTTGGACGAAGGGTTGGACTTGATGATCTCTGAGGTCTTTTCCAACCCAATCAATTCTATGATTCTATGGTTAAGCTGGCTTTTTTTAGCAGAAAAACCTTCTTGCCGGAGCTTCCCAACTCAGTCCTGAGAATACCTTGGTCAGTTTGCCATACACAGCAGTGTGATAGCCAAGGGCCATGTGTTTGCTGTGCTATGAAAGGATTTCATGTGGTTGGAATGAAGATAGCTCTAGACTTCTCAACTCCACTGACAGCCCAGAAAACCCAGTAGTAGTTATCAGTACACAATGAATCTGAACCATATCAGATCTTTTTACCTGCAAGGTCTTGTAATGGTTGCCTCCATGAAGACTAAGCCAACTAAAAATTATAGGAGGCTGTTTCACAGGTGATATTTAATCAGCGATGACCCTCTGACTACATATGGACAGAGAAACCAAGAAGGACTTCTAAGTCCCCCAGTTGAGATGCACATTTTGAACCTTGAATCAATACCTGAGCACATTGCCTTCTCTCTGCAATTTCCAAAGGAAGGTGATGCCTAGGTTGCTCATCCAAGAAGACAGACTCCAAAAACAGCATGGCTGGTAAGTAAGGAACTAAGCACAACAGCACAGGCCAGTTTTCCAATCTTTGGGCACTACATGCCATGCACAGCCACAGAGAGGCAACAATACTTTTACCAAACAGTTAATGAGATACCACTTTTGCGGCAGGAGGAGTATGAAGAAAAAGAGTGATTTCCATGCTCAAAGCCCAAGAAATGGCATGTTTGCTATTCAGATTGATGTTTTGCAAGACTCAAAAGTGGTCTTCAAGATGCCAAATATGTGGTCACTCAAGTAGCCTTGAGTCCATCATTTTATTAACCTGTAATTACATGACCACGGAGTATTTCCCCCCAAAAATTCCTTTTTCATTCAGAGAAGAAACTGAATGCACAGTGGGGGCTGATGACAGGGTTCATGTGCAAATGTATCTTGTTTTTTTCATATCATACACTTGGTTTTTCAACCATAATATCCCCTTATTTAACTTAGAGGGAAGGGGATGTTAGTTTTTATACAGTAGAAATGTTATAGATTCTTTGATGGAAGAAATACTGGCAAAATAGACAAATGTTGTTCCAGTAATGAACTGAACAGTAAGGTTGCATGCATTTCAACATGACTACAATAATATATACCTATCACAATGAAAAGTAGACAGAAAAGCACCTGGCATACTTTTTGTTTCCATGTAAACAATATAACTTTATAGAATAAGAATAGAAAAAAAAAATTAAATTACCAGTAAAGATCAGAACAAAAGAAAGAGAAACTTAATGCACCTATCACAGTACTGTAATCTCCTATAAAGAGATTCTAAGCTAATATTAGAATTTAAGAAAAGCAACTGATTCTAAGCCAGTATGTCTCATGGACTTGACAGAGGCCATGGTTCATTGATTAGTACTGAATTGTAGGGCTTCTAATACTAGATAAAAGTGTTCCAAGCATACATGGCATAAAGCTTCAAACAAGACTCCCTATGCCTGTTAAAATTTGCTGAAGTTTTGACAGGTTGATTTTGTACCTGCAATCTTTATGGCAGCTCACAGAACAATTGCTTTCACCCCTATGATGTAATGAGGAATAAATTACCATGCCTCCTTCTGCATCCAGCATAAAACCACACCAACACTGAATTCTGCTCTGCTTTATTAGCTGAAATGTGAGCTTGTGTTCACAGCTTATCTGGCTCAGACTTGTGCTTCTGAATGACCTGGTACCATGCAGATCTAGTATTAATGATAATAGACACATAAAAAAGATCTGTTAAAAACACAGATCATTCACCAAAAGACAGAAAAGTATAACAAAATCCCAAACAAATACAAACTTTGCAGAGTATAGGTAGATACCATGCTTGCATATATACTTTCTTTCAAGTCAAAAGAAAAAAATAAAGGAAGTAGAAATTTATAAAGAATGAGAAACCTTTAAAACCAAACAATAAGAAAAGATTTTTGCTCCACTGATAAAATCTGCCACACAGCCTGCTATGCTTTTCAAATCTCGGTGTGTTTTGAAACACTGATGATGTTTGGAAGCATCTCAAAATGCATCGCTATTCAGTTCTCTACCATAATGCTGATGCTGCTGCCCATAAAAAAAGAAAGCTTTTAAAAAGTAACGTTTTTCTAAAGAAGCAAGAATAATATTTTATATAGAAAATATCCTATGTAACAAAAAACCATACAAATAAAATAAAGATTTGGCAAACTAAAGATGTGATAGTTATAAAAATAGACACAGAAACAGGAAAGTTCTGTTTAAATAGATAACACAGAATATGAAGTAAATGTATTCTTCTCCTAAACTTCTGTGAGAGAAGCTAAAATTCTAAACATTGAAATAAAATAACTTGAGACTGATTTCTCTTCATCATCTATACTTCTAGCCCATGGTACATCACACAGGACTTGCCCCTCTTTAACAAAGGTAAAGAATGTTTTCTTCTTATAATGTGGGGTTTCTCATGTGACAAAATACTTCATGCTCATGATCTTCTTACTTCATTCTTAAAAAATACCTAAATTTCACTGACAGAAAAGAGGTTGAGCTATTACAGAAAGAGTACCTAACATTCAAAATTATCTTGCCAATCCTAAATGGTATTTACCACCTATTAGCACCAAAAGAAGTCAATTCAGGTCTGCAGGTGCTCATTACCACTGAGAAGCAACACAGGGTAACCTCTTTGCCAGCAGGTTTTTTTCCTGTACTGGGGCATGGATCAACCCATAGGCAGGTTCAGAGACTGGAAAAAATGCCATGCTAATGAGTCTGCTTGTAGAACCAGGACCCTGTTCTATAAACCAGCCACGTGCACCTAATCAGACTAAGGATTATTTATCGAATAGTTCCCTTACATCCCAAGTAATACATAGCTAGCCATTGGTGTCTGCCACTTGATGGGATGCCATTCCCTTAACAGGTATATTTCACCCTTTCAGATACATTGTGCCTCACTTACCCAAGTTCAAATAACAGCCTTGCTTTCTTAGAGCAGCAGAGCAAACACACACAAACTTTTGTCATACTTCTAGTATTGTACAAAGAACAATCAAGAAACAGTTTCGTGAAGAAGGTCTTTGACAAGAATACTTGAGAATGGTGTAACAGAAAAAAATAAGAAAATAAGTAAAAGGAAGCATCTGTTGGGAATTCTTCCAGCTATGCTTAACACATTTGGAAGATGACAGAGACATAATACGCGCAAGGCTAACACAGTAGCTTGTCACTTCCTATAAACATACAGAGGTCGGGTTTTGGCCATGATAATGTTTTTTAAAAAATACATGATATGGCTTGCTCTGCTTTCCCTCTTTGAGTCTCAAAGTACCTAAAATAGCTACTATTCCCATTTCACACACAGGAAAATATGGAACTGATTGGAGAAACTACTGGAGTGGCTCAAGGTACTACAGTAATTCAGAGGCAGAGATTGTATTAAGAGACGAGTTCAATGCAATTATATTTAAGATCTATTAGAGATCAAAGATGCTTTTTTGTTTGTTTTAATGCATTTGCATACAGGATGGCCTGAAACCCAGAACCACAGATTTGCAAAATCAATCTCAATGGCCTAAGCTGCCACTGCCTTCCAGAAAAACCTAATTACAAAATATGATTATCAAAGCAAGGAGATACAAACAAAAGGTGTAAAATACATCAAGCTTACTAAGCAGATATTGTTCAGAACCACAAAATTCATTCATAAGTTTAGAATCACTTCTGTACTGTATGGAGACTCATTCTACTACAGTCTATTTTAAGAGCAAAAATATTTTAAGACCAAAATAGGGAAAGGAAACCAGATTTGGTCATTTGATCAGATGACACTGTTTAAAATGACAGCTGAAGAGATGGCTGCTATACCCTGGGGCTACTATAGATTGAAGTCTGAACTTTAAATGACACAGCGAAATCTATTACAGAGATGCACTCATGAACCAGAGTCAATATAACTTTTATTTAGGGCAACTTGTTCATTCTGTGGGTTCTTGTAAGTACTTAAATTATTCAGTAGTTTCTTAATGAAAGCATAGTTGACCAAAATCTAAGGAGCATAATTAGGTGAGGTTGTTTATGGGTTTGGGGTTAATTTTTTTCCCTCATTTTAATGCCTTGTTCAAAGTAAACCAGAGCATCACTGCATCAAGAGGCCACACTAGAGGTAACTGACCTATCTGTAACTTCTATTTGAAGAAAATATACAGGGAAATGTCAATGAGGGAGCTTAGTGTTTGAAGGTTCAGAACCCACTGGCTTCAGTCCACAAAACACTGTATAAATTTTATGAGATAAGCCCCTTCTGTGTAGTAAATCATGAGAGCGAAGAGAAATGAACCCTGAACAAAACAGTCCTAAGACATACAGTAAAAAACCAGATTAATCATAAATTAAAGAAATTCAAAATGGTCGAACCAAATGTTCTATTTTGTTTAGAGACACGTTATTTCACCTGCAAATAGAATTTGCTTATAAGTACAATAAGGAATGTGTTCTGAAGTCTGTAACTCATGAAAGAACTCTTCAGGCCATGACTAAATAGGCATTTTTGCCATGTGCTCACACTGTTTGCTTTGTATGGAAATATACATCCTGTTTGTGATAAAATTTGCAGTATCCAGTTCTCTTCACAGTTTTTTCTGAGTCAGCAAATAAAAAAACCCTAAAATTAAATCACCCATAGGCAATTGGCATTCATGCATTGAACATATATAAAAAGCAAGATACCATCAAACAAATACGTTAGACTACATTTGATAAAAAGTATGATCACAGATTTAGCTTTGAGATGACTCAGAAAAAAAAAAAATGAATGTCTCTACATTTTACCTAAATGAGGAAGAAACAGTTTAGGAAATTAAAAGAATATCTGAGGCCGTGTATTTTGCTTCCTGTGGCCTTCCTCATCTACAAGGAAGATCTATATATATATATGTAAATTGCTGCCCATCACAGTTCACACTTCTTTTACCTTCTTTCTATGCATGCAAGCATAGAGCTTATGCAGTCATATCGTCTCACTTTCTTCTTTTATTAATTCTGACTTTTTACTGCTTTTAGGAANCCACAAAGCAGAAATCAAAAAAACCCTAAAAAAATTCTTTCAGAAATGTTGAAACACATTCCATTTGAGCATTTTAGTTTTGTTTATTTAATATTACTTTTCATATTTTGTATTTTTGTATTACATTCATAACAATACCTCACTTCATGCCACTTAATTCATGAGTAATTTCCATAAGGTATTATAATTTTTAAAAATTTAAGTGTTTAAGTAGTGAACAAATATATCCAGTAGTTGATGTTTATTTCATTTATCTAGAAAAAAATTTCGATATTTGGCTTCGTATTGTTTATTTAGTTCATCACAACATTCTCACTATACTTTGTGTCCTGGTTGCAAGAAGTTCTTGCTGGATTTTGATCTGAGCAAAGCTATTATTCTCACTCCACAAAATGTGAAGTACTCAGTACTTTCATATTGCAAGTCAATGGATTAATTCTGGACTGTTACTGACATCAGTCCTTTCTACCACTGCTACCTACAAGCAGTAATTCTGGACTGCATTTCTCACACATCCATCCTGCTCTTGAAACACTCCTGTTTTTCTTGATCAGCAAATACAAAAGGTTTCAGTTTACGTGATCCTCTCTAAAATTCAATCATGAAGCTTGCACTTTCCCTGTTTGCCCAAGTGAGACACTGTTTTTCATGGCACTGCTCTCTCCTTGGTGTCTCTTCAGTACTGACAATAAGATGACAGATCAAATTGCATGCCCTCATCCTTCCCATCAAATTCCTTACTTGTATTTCATCTGGTGATGAGGCGACTTAGGTCACCATGAGAGAAGGTGTTTGAGGTTTTTTTTTAAAAGCAATTCACTAGCTCAAATGGGTTAGTAAGATGACTTTTTTTTGTTGACTTCCCAACTTTTAGCTTGATGAAAGCAATTTTCCATGGCACACTTTACTAATCAATAACTTCAGCACAGATTTCCATATCAATAAAATACTCCCCTTCACCTCTTTCTCCAAAGACAATCCTGTCCCTGCTGTTTTCATATAATGAAGAATAGCTGTTCACCAGCCACTGTTTACTGTCTTCTTCATCCTTTATTCCACCATGCTCTCTGCCCTATCACCCTCTCAGGTGATATGTATTGTAGTGGTTCTATCTTGGTTCCAGAAAATTTACAATCCCAACACAAAACACAAACAACAGCTACAAATAACAAAATGCTGCATATAGGTAAGAGTAATCTAATACAAAAGAATGTAAGAGGAGAGCAAACGGGTTGCCTTAATACAGTTCAGACTTTTCCAGGCATTGTGGCAATGCTCTTGCCCTTAGAAATCTGAAATCCTTAGAAATCTGAAATCCTTAGAAAGAATTTAAGGAAAGACAGTTTGGATAATTGATTATTTGCAGTTTTGCAATCTTCTATAAAATGGAGTTGGCCCTGGAAAAATTGACACAAGAACTCTATAGTTTCAGAGCATGTCAGTGATATCATAGGAGTATTATAGTGCAAAAGATGACGATCAGGACGCATAAATTCCTAAAAACATGACTACATCTCTCAAGCATTTTGTATGTCTTTGTTGTTGTTATATCACTGCAGGTTATACTTAAAAAGCCAAACAAAAATATATATGCCATTGCCTTTTAATGTAGAATAGCTACACATATTACTATTAAACTTTTTTTTTTTTTTTAACTTGGACATCTTTTGTAAGTATTTTGATGACTACCATAGACTCTGCAGTTTACAGGTGCATTTTATTCCAGGGAATGTATGTAACTGCATAACCCCTTTAAAACAAGAACCAAAAGAAGTAACTGAAGTGTATCAGAATGTTAGGTTGGTCAGGTGCTTTGAGGAATGGCGTTCAGAAGGACAAACAGGATTACCAGTTGTGTAGAGCCACTATGGTTCTCTAGTTACCCTGAAAGCCAAAAGTTGCATCTCCCACTGCCTGCTGCTCTCATGACCCAGAGGGGCCTGGTGAAGCCCAGGAGAAAGAAAACAGTGAGCAGTAAGACGAGGGTTTGAAGTTCAGGCAGCAGGGAAATTATGAATGAGTGTATTCCTTCTGTCATTTAGGAAGAAAAAGGCAGAAGTATGTGCACCCACCTGTAGTAAAAGGGGAAAAAAAAGATTATCAGAGCTTTGCTAATTTATCATCCCACATTCTTATAAGGCTTGTAAAATAAGTGATACAAGTGCTACGAGTAGCATCAGGCTTTATCAAGTTGTGTGTGGAATGGTGCCACTATTCAGTGGCCTCTGAAATGCAGAGGAAAGAACAAAACAGACCAGAATATTAAAATACAGCACCTGCAGTGCGAATGTATACTAAAATACTTGAAATATTAGTATTACCTGAACAATGCAAACTCATCTCAAAGCCCCTGTGATTCTGCCATTATGTCACATTAGAAGAAATCCCTTCCAAAGATTAATCAGCTTAGCTAACCATACACTGTTTAAAACTGCACAGAGCAGAGTATTAGCCACTCATAGAGGATACAAATAACCACGTCCTTGCTGCCTGGCAAGCACCATATAGTTCAAGGTGGATCTGAAAACTGAGAACAGATCTGGGCCAACATGATCTCAATTGTTATTTTCAATAATGAAGTACAACTAGCACCTCAGCATGCAACTCTCAGCTGAGTGGAAGTGGACAGGGACAAAATGCAATGTTCTGAAACAGCTTTTATGGAAATCATGCACTGTTTGTGACATGTATTTGGTCTCTGGAGATGCAGTCTTGTTTAGTCCTCTACTTTTAAATGCCATCGTACAAACCTAAAGGGTAACAAGTACAAACTGTATCTATAAAACAACATCACAACTTTATTCTCAATAGCTAAGTACTGAAATGCAAGCATACATTATAAATAGAAAAACAGCTGGCTTGGAGCACATTGCAAGCTACTAACACAGTTGAGGGATTTGAATGACATCATAACCCGTGAGAGCATGTTGCTGGCCAGCTGGTGTTATTTATAATATACTCATAATTGAGGAAAAATAAAAAAGGCAAAACTTAGGTATTGCAGAACTAATAAAGTTGAATTCTCTCTTTCCCAGAGTAATGTAAATTGTTATCAAGAGTAATTTGAAGATTACTACTAAAAAGGGGGGAAATCACATTATAATTACAACAGTAGGTTTAAGATAAACATTGTGGAAAACCCCCAAACTGGGCTACTTGTGTTACTATATTCATAGTACTGTAGATTCCAGGAAATGATACAATTTCTTCTGCATGGCTGCTGAAAGACTACAAAGCTATTTTGCCCTATTTACAAGTAGTGCTCAACAATTCTGTTACTTTTAGCAAATTACAAACTGCTGTTTTAGGGTTAACCTCAGAGAGAATTGGAGGTTTTAATTGTTACTCAGCATATAGGCATGCCAAGCTTAATAACGTAAAAATACATGAAGAAAAACATAGACAACTGACTGCCTGCCTTTCTGTGCAATATAAATAAAATACCTGTGCCTCTATGCAAAAAATAAAGTGTGTATATATACACAAAGGTATGCACGTACACAAACATTGCCTGTAGGTAAATAAGTTTTTATATATTTGAAATGCAGACACACACACATACATAAATACAGATGCACACATAGCTATCCGAAAGTTAACCAGAATACATTTTCTTATTTTTCATGGCAGCACAAGCTCTTTTTGTCTGCTAACCCCTCAGTCACTAATTCACATTCTTTTAAAGGGAAAAAAATATGCTTCTGTGCTCTAGTTTTAAAATGCAAAGGTATGATGTTATTTTGTCACCATGCCCAAAAGTCCTTACTCGATAACTTTGCCAGAAGAGGGAGAGAGAGAGAAGGCAAATGCTCCCCCAGCTGTTTCCTGTCTACAGTGTCTGTGTAATGTAGATAAATGTGAGGATTTTCTCTAAATCCCTCTTCTGTTTGCTAAATCTCACTGTCACTGCTAAAATCAGAGCAGATAGAGCCTGCGCAATGGAATAAAGTCCTCAATATTGAAATGTGACATTGCTCTCAACATCTCACATCTCTCTGGATTTCTTTTTTCTCATCATTACTGCTAACAAATTCATTTCCAGACTTTGCACTTTTAAGAAGCAATGGAAAAAATCAACAGTCTTTCAACACAATTAGTTAAGTGCTGCTTGTGTGATTTCTTGAAGGTAAATCTTTATTACTATTTTAAATAATTTTTTAGTTTTATTTTGCTGTGTATTGTCTGCTTCTGGTTTGAAGAGTATTGTGCACTTTTCAATAACATTATTTTAGAACTGAGAATTATTTATAAATTGCTGAACATGCAATTTTATGTGATCTGGAAAATGGCTGTATGTAATAGTTGCAATTACATAGATAACTGTAAGGGTAAACTATTGCAGATACATGTCTTAAATTTCACTTCTATTCAGAGAACTTTGTAATATTTCAGTTATGTCATTATTAAAAGGTCCAATTACATCATTGTCTATATTGTTAATTAATGCTTCTGAAAACAAGAACTTTTAGCTATTTTCTGCAGGTGCAGGGTTTTATAGAAAAAGGTATTATTCACATGTTAAGTTTCTGCAGTTTTATTTTAGACAATTATAGAGAAAATGTTCATGCTTTCACAAGGAAACTTTTAAGGGATGTTGTCACTGCAGCAATTTTCTGGCAGCACCGTAGCATTTGCTTGTTTTTTGCTTTCATAAATTAAAAGTAAATGAGAAGTTCAGTTTGTTTTCTACATTAGAAACCAGCTGCAACTCTTGCTGACCTTGCATATTTTCACAGCTTAAGCAATTGTACATAAAGAAAATGGAAATTCCCTTACATGTTCATCTCCAAGTTTTCCCTTCTAGGGAGGGCTGTTACAGGAAAGTTTGCATGTGAAGTTTCATGTTATGACCCTATAATTTCTGCATAATAATATAGACTGTCTTAGGTAAATTTGAGTTCAGTAGGTGCATTGACCTCTGTNATTTATTTTTTTTTTTATTATTTTCTTGCACTTAAAGCACACTTATCTCATTCATTAATGACCTAATTACAGGTCTGTAGCTGTAATGGATGAAACCATGTCCTTAAATGTATAAGTGGACATCCCTTCCAATACATTTGAAAGATGAAGATTTTTTTTTTCAGTATTGAGGAAAGCACT